>JAODUO010000806.1:27500-40000 GCA_025642075.2 Ridgeia piscesae | reverse complement strand
ATTGCCAGTACCAACCGATTTGTTCGTGATGAGTAAGTGCAGACTTGACGTAGTAGACCCTGGCGAAGTGGTTTAAGAGAGAGATTCCGATATCCACGAATAATGACCACGTCATATGTTCCGGGTCGACTGGTTTTAAACCGATGAGCTTTGCTTCTAACGTCTCCACGTTAAGGATGCGGCCTTCGTGGAGAGAACAATACCATGTTATACACATGCAGATGGTCTTTGGAGTTGACACACACAACCGCTTGCATGGACACACGTATACACACATATACAGTTCACACTACACATACGCACCCAAAACGTACTTGCAAATCTTGTTACAGAGTCTTAAGCGGGGCATCTTCAACAGTTGATCATGGAATAACGTCTTTCCAAGGAATAATTTAGTCATTTGCACACATTCGTAATGTCAACAGAATGAGGAAGTAGGTGATTAAAATGTTCTTATTCGTAGTGTACTGTCACATAAGCTTCAAATAGTAAATATTCCATATTAGGACGGCAGATAACTTGGGGAGGAGGCTGCCCGATTAAATAGGTCAACGGGTAGTTACGGTGACGCACAACACAAGTTGTGTTATAATTTCATGTATACGTGTATGGAACGGTCATGACACCTTTGTCGTTACAACCTCTGATGTGTTGACATTGAGCACGATACATATCGATGATTATGGACACAGGGAAAATAGATAAATATAGGAACAGAGGTGACTACAGACATGCAGGTAGATATGTACAGACGTAAAACTATATAGATATAAATGCACATAGAGAGACCGATAGTCATGCGCTTGTAAATAGAGAGCAGTGTTAACAGACAGACACAGGCACATACACACACACAGAGTGAAATACACACAAACAGGCACATAAACTGTCGTACATATGACGCATTTCATTAAAACATAGTGCATAGCGGATGCATTTGGTGTGATGTAAGCATATATCGATAACGAGATATTACGATACGTTAAATTGTACGATGTCCCTTTTTCGTAGCAACCGTTCATCCTACAGAAAACTCACAACGTCGGGTTCACTGACCTAACATTTTGGGTCCATATGCTTATATATCGCCGTGAATTCATCGGCTTCAACACACGACCACAACAACGTACCTCGCAACGGTTCGGAGTGTAGCTTAACATTTACGTCATCCATCAAAGTTCCAAACGAGTTGTACGTCGGGTAGTCTATGTATGTTCCAGCCTGCAGAAGCCGGGCGGTCGTGTCCAGGTAGTCGATTTGTTGAGGCTCAATGTCGCCTTCGTCATTGTCTTGAACGATATCTTTCGACGTATACCACAATCTGGAAGTTAGCGGATGGAAGTGGGCGATTGACGTAATGCTAGGGGTATTTTCACTAAGATAAAGATCTCTTAATGAAAATAGTCATCCATAAACAAAATCCGTTGTTAAATTTAATGACTTTTTCTAAATGCAAATATACATTGCCATATTACTGATGACACTATTTCCATGACACACCAGTGACAAGGTCCCGTTGTCACGTCATGGTGTTGACAGCATTCAGGTATTCAAGATCATTTTCAATGATCGAAACGTATTTTTAAAGTGAAAATTGAGGTGGGTTTGCATGCTACACAAGTGGCTAATTCCTGTCGGAAATGGCACAAAATTTACATTCTTGTTCTCTTGATGTCAATGTATCAAGCTTTCCACCTGCGCCTTTGCAAATAGAAGTTTGGGCAGTATTTAATTTAACATTCGTACTACTGAGCTTCGCAATACTACACTCAACGACAGAAGTTCTGTTCATAGTCTTGACACTCTACTTTCGTCGATCTGAAACTCTAAAGCGTGTTAACGGCGACGCCACGAGTGCAGTATGCAGGCTGGGCAAATATGTTTCTGAAGCATTACATGCGATTCCAAGCTGTTTATGAATGCACGAAATGATTGTACGCAACACAATACAATGAAACAAAAGCTCTTGGCCAACCTGTTGTTAAATGAAATACATGTCGTTGACGTGACGCGATACAAGACGTTAATTGCGCGTAACGATTTACTCTGCAATGTGGTATTATTTGTGGGGCGTACAGTTTGTGTAGCTGAATACCAATGATTATATGATGCGACCATTGCAATTTCGGGTTTAAGAGCTCTTAACAACGTTAGTGAAATTGGCCCTTGGAAATGACCGATGCCTTAGCATGACTGTATAACTATTTCGCCGTGATGATACAGTTGGTAGTTGATAGTAGTTATTTATCTGCGTACATGTCAAACACTTGTGTTTCACATGTTCTGTCTACGCCAGAGATTGAATAGCATTCATCGCAGTAGTTACTGTCTACTCTGCTATGGACTCACAAGATCCAAACATGGATACTAAAATAAAAAGGCTACAGTGTTGTAGTATCTGACGAGTAATTATCCACATCCTTCAGCCATGAGTGGAACACGTAACCTATTTGATAAAGTACAATAGGCTTAGAAAAATAAAGTTGGGAAAAACAGCTAAGTTACCATATTTTATAATTCTCGATAAAAGGACATTATTGTTTAACTCATGCTGGATGTCAGACGTAAAGAACATCATGATCTTGCAAACAAATACGTGCAAAGCTCCATTTCTCTGTATAAAACTGTGCTCCGTCGGCGAAACGTCCTTCATTCAAAACAAACTCAAATGAACACAGTAGCGCGTATGTACAATACTTCGAATGAGTTTGTCTTGCGGCTTTAGCAAATGTAATCGTTCGGTGTAGAGAATGGAAACGTATCCGGACAGGAATCGTTTACGGAATTCATGGAAATTCGGCATACCGAATTCATGTACCAGCGCATACGATGTCAGTTTGAAAAAATATTTCATTTCATTTGATTACTAGGTATATACAATAATAAATTCATAAGCTAATTTAATTATCCATACGTTATTTGTAGTGTAGTTGTATGCTTAACAGATAATAGTTTATCTTTCTGTGTTTCATGGATTATCATGTTATGGCTAGTTTCGTCTACAAAACAAATAACATGTCACCAGTACCGATAACAGTATCCAGCGAGATGGGGTAGTGTTTTGTTTTAACATTCAAACCCCATCTCGATTTTTCAAGCTTTGACACAACGATATGTAGCTTTACTCAACGCTTATTGCAAGGCTAATAATGATTTCAACAGCTGCCGTGTTTGCCTCGGGTAAACATGATCGAGTCACACCGCCGGTGGATGATATTGGGTGATGATGCCGAAAATACCGCACTCCGATGACTTAACCATGCCTGAAAACCCAACGGTGAAAATCTCCATCAGCTTATGTTAGTGCAGCTTGTATATACAAACATCCATATTTAAACACCATATTATCGTCGCCTCAGTGCAATAAGATTGTAACCGACACTTTTCTCAAATCTGGATTAGTGCAGTTCTGAAGTCCCATAGCACATGTCTACTTAGTTTAAAAATGTTATATCTGCACTCCCAGCCTTTTTGTCTGTAGAGCCCAAATAAAAAAGTTGTATCTATCTGGTCGAGTCTCCTCGGGCAACGATGACACGCCAAACATCACGGTCCTCCATACATGTTCTGATATCTGCTGCGGTTTTGAGAGTAGTATCTCGCAGGAGCTAGTAGATAAAAGTCAGACTGGCCGCCTCGTGAAGCTCGTCCATGCGTCGGTTCCCATAACACGTATCTACAGAGGAGTGAAATCACTCCGTGCAACAAGGTTATATCTGCCACTTACATCCTTGTTGCCTGGAACACTGTCAGCCACCATGCTGTGGATATGACCTGGCAGTCCAGATACCTAGGGGAGAGATAAGGGGCAGGTACTAATTAGCATAGCTAACAAACAAATCAACTAAACAACACTGAAAATACTGAATATAGCTCACATCCCCTCTTATATAAAGTCTCACTGACCATACATTCTATTTAATCTTATCACTGTATAACATTATAATGTACTTTTGGTCAAATTAATGATTCTGATTCTGTCTACTGCCTTCTACATCTAAACTAACTTCACTATATAATTAAATCATCCAGTCAAGTGCTTTCTGACAAATATGCTGGAAGAAAGCTGTCTACTGAAAACTTTTAATTGATGACATGTGTTTCCATATGGAGAGGCTAATTACAAAGTGATTAGGCATGCTTATCTGTCTTATCACAGAGGCAAGGACTACTGTCGGTTTAAGCCCTGGCCACCTGCATATGACATCCCCTTGCCCACCCCTTAGAACCACATGCACCATTACTTCACAGTTCTAGTACGCTTAAACTCCACATGGTTTGTATCCATGTGTGCTTAGGTGTGTCTGAGACAGTCACACAGTCACACCATGTCTGACTGTAGTGAAACGTTTGCTGGTTTTGACCCAATTAGTGATGATGAGTACGACATAACAATGTACTTATTACAAGACAGATGCCAAGAACAGATAGAAAATATAAGCACCTATTCTAGTTCTGATGAACAAGCAGAAAGTCCTCAGAGTGGGACAGTCCTCCGTGTGGCTGAGAAAATTCTACCAACTCACATTTCTCACCCAGGAACTCTCAGTGATGATACTGAAGAGCTGCTCTCATCTGGGTCCGAATGGGAACAAAACGGTAAGCGCTAACATAATTGATTTAATAATAATTGTATTAGCTGAATCAAGTTGTCTCAAAGAATAATGTAGATCAATTTAATCATAAGACTACAATATACTGGTATATACATCTCAATATAGACCAAAAATAAAAACCAATACTTTGTCAACTCTAAACTGAGTTTCATTCTGATTTTCTCATGATATAATTCCATACTATAATTGTCACCTGTTTCAAACTACTAGAACTATTTACATTATTTTAAAACATTTGGTTTAAGGGTCTGCTGCTGAAATGTCTACGTCATCTTCCTCTGAATGGGACTCAGATGATAGTATGGTATTACAGCTGCACGCACATCCTAACCCACAACCAAGTTCCCAGTGCATTAGACAACCGATGTACAACCAATAACTAGTGAGAACACTCCACAACCTGAACAGTCTGAGGAGCCTAACAGATCACGAAAACGAAAAAGGGCCCTGGAAAAAACCTTCATCAAACGAAAGCATACTGAAGGGAAGGATTATGTGAACACCAAGGGGAAATGTGTCAGAGCAAAAGCTATGGGCCCTGTATGTAGGTCGAGGTTTAAATTACATTGCAAGGAAAACATTCCAGATAAAAGTCGCGACATGATATTTACAAGCTATTGGCAAATGGGTGATCCAAATCAAAGACGTAATTACGTCATGCGGTATGTGTCAAAGAAGGAAAGTACACGGAAGACGAAGAAAGACCAAGTGCCCAGGAGAAATAATTCTCTGCAGTATACACTGCCTCTAGGAGATGGAGAGATTAGGGTGTGCAAAGTCTTCTTTTTGCACACATTAGCGATCACAGACAAGGTAGTGATTACTGTTGTTAAGAAAATAAACAGCCAAGGAATGTTCAAAGTTGATCAATGGGGTCGTCATGGCAGGCAGAGATGCTTAGCTGAAGGTCACAAAGTTGAAGTGAGAAACCACATCAGTTCTTTTCCAGGATTGAATCTCACTATTGTCGCCAGTCAACCTCCCGGGAATACTTGAATCCAAGTCTCACAGTAGCCAGAATGTATGCTCTCTACACAGATCACTGTCAGAAGAAGGGTATCCCTCCTGTCAAACTACATGTCTATAGAGACATATTTAACTATGAGTTTAACCTTGGCTTCCATGTTCCGAAGAAGGACATGTGTGATCTGTGTGAGAAGTTCAGAATGGCCAGTGATACAGAGGAGGCAGCAATGCAAACAACTTATGACCTCCATCAGCGCAATAAGAATCTGGCAAGGAAAAACAAAGAGGATGACAAGGAAAAGGGGAAAACAAATGCTGCCTTAAGTGTGGCCTGTTTTGACAACAAATGCTGAACTGCCCAAAAGGAGAAGTGTCAAACATTTACTATCGGAGAAAACTCAGTGCATACAACTTGAGCATCTACAACCTGAACACGAAAGATGCCACTTGCTGTATGTGGATGGAGGCAGATGCAAAGAGAGGCGCATGTGAAATTGCAACATGTTTGCATCTGGATCTAGAAGCAGAAGCCGCCTCTGGGATGAAAGAAATAAGTTTTTTCTCAGATAACTGTGGAGGCCAAAACAGAAACTGGTTTGTGGTGGCCATGTACTGGAATGCAATGAGAAAAAACAATATTCAACCGATAACACATAAATTCCTGGAGCGTGGGCACACTCAAAACGAGAATGACTCTGCCCATAGTACTGTCGAATCTGCGGCGAAGAATGTGACCATTTACACGCCGGAACAGTGGTATTCCACTGTAAGGATGGCTAGGCAGAGGCAACCGTATGACGTCAAGGAGATGAAAGGATAAGATTTTCTCGATTTTAAAGGTCTGAGTAAATGCCTGACAAACTTTGACACTGGTGATGATGGTGAGAAAGTGAAGTGGATGGAAGCACGCCTGTTCCAAATCAGAGCTGACGACCCCAATGCTCTGTACATGAAGTATGCTTTTGACAGTGGCTTTGTGCGTGTAGATTTACTTCGGCGTAGCAGGCGATCAACACCAAACCCTGACCTGGTTCACCTGTACACAGGACCACTCAGTATATCTGCTGCCAAGTTCAAAGATCTTCAGATCCTGTGCACTTCGGGGCTGATCCCTAGCACCTATCACCATTTCTACAAATCACTGAAGCATGAATGAACTCAGGCGTGACAGTGTCATTCCAACCAGTCACAATGTGAATGTGTGACATGTCACCAGGATTGTTAGACACTGTAGTTAATATGACATTCAGTAATGTACTAGTCCAATGCATTTAATGTTATGCAACAATTTCCTGTGAGTAGATCGGAACCGACATTTATCTTATCTGAAACGACACTGCATTAAAAAATTGTATTATACAAAAGTGCATGCATAAATATAAACATTTAGATACACCAAAGTGTCAAGACATACGAAATAAGACTAATCCTGTAACTACTGTTGGTTTGTTATTAAAAACTAGATGATCACCTAAGGTTGTATCTACATTTCATTGGGAAGTTTGCTGTGTATCTCCGTGCAACAAGGTTGTGTCTGCATAATTGACCTATTTTACAGTGTTATATATATATATATATATATATATATATATATATATATATATATATATATATATATATAATATATATATATATATATATATATATTTATTTATTTCACACACCAAATAAAATACATGTATGACACACACACACACACACACACACACACACACCACACACACCACCACCACAGCACGCACGCACGCACGCACGCACGCACGCACGCACGCACGCACGCACACACACACACACACACACACACACACACACACACACACACACATATGCTTACACAATGATAACACTATATGCAACTTATTTAGGACACAGTAACAAATGAAAATCTTCTTTTGCTTCTCCTGCACAATTAGCAAAATGTAGTTACAACCTTGTTGACTAGCGACGTTATATATATATATATATATATATATATATATATATATATATATATATATATATATATATATATATATATATATATATATATATATATATATATATATATATATATATATATATATATATATATATATATATATATATATATATATATATATATATATATATACGGAATCACACGGCGGTGAAAAGGATACTGATCGAGCGTGGTTGTAAGTACGTGGACCACAGTGTTGGGGTTAGGCCAGCATCCAATGATCGCCGCAAAACAGTTCATACAGTTTCGTACAGTTCCCTATAGCACCCAGTTTGGGAAAATAAAATTATTGGTCCGGGTTCAATACCCGGACGCAGTAGGCACTTTATATTTGGTATAAAAACACCTTGCTCTCGACTTTGGTGACTGTGTATCCTTCGTGAATCTGATAATCGTTATTGTCCGTCCGGTCTCAGTTTGGTAAATAAAATAAACACAGAGGACGCCAATCACCCTGGCTGTGACCACCCTCAGTGCTAGCATAGAACGGTTGGCTTGGCGTAAATGTTCTGAAACAAGACTGGCTAGTTAAATGAGACATACTATCATAACGTTGTAACCACAGTATATACATACTAGTCACTTAGCAGAACCTTGCTGAATGCTGGAAATAACTAGGAACTTTAGGTGACCAAAAACATACACCTAGCGGTAATCGGCGAAACACTCCAGAGGCACATTCCTCGTTGGTCGCCAGGCGGAGACACTAACCGGAGATAGCGTACCAACCGAATTCGGGTGCGCCGGTTGACCCAAGTGGTCGTCTCCGTGTCCAGAGAGGTCCGTCCATCGGACACCCTCGTTAGGCTTTCACACGTCTTTACCCGCACAGTCGGGTGCGTAAACAACCATCCGTTCGCCTTGTCCACTACCGTGCTGCAAATGAAAACAGGTCAGATCTTAATACGGCAATATCTATTCAACGCGGCTGGCCGTAGCGCCTAACGTTTTATTAAAATGATACACCTGTTTTAATGGGGAACTTACAGAACTACTCAGCCAGGTGGCGGCGTTACGCAACTCGGGCCACGTGCCGCTAACAGCCAGCGTCCCGTTACGCGATTACGCCGCAATAGTTCATTATATTCAGCATTTTTAACATACACTGTAGATATGCCTTGTAGTTATGACAGTTGGAAATGAAATACCTCAAAGGTGAACTGAAATAAAATGAAACAGCGCGTTCGCGCGCGGGTGTAGAACGCGATTATGTTATCAGCCCAAGTTGCATATCAGCGTCCCCTACTGACCCTGTAACGAGCCTCATTCAATCATACCAAATTCAAATTCCTCAGAACCGCAGCTGAACTCTGGAATACTGAAACGAGATGGAAATTGTATGTTATCAACTTTTAAATAATGATATTCATAGAAAAAGTGAATGTTTATTTAATATTCAACAACATAGTTGATCGTTATTTAATATAGTTTTAGTAGATTCTTACTACATCGTAACATTTACAGCTTTACAGACTTTCTATTATTGTCATGGCGGTGGACCATAATTATGTATATAATTCACCCACAAATATGTGTGTTGTTGTGTGTGTGTGTGTGTGTGTGTGTGTGTGTGTGTGTGTGTGTGTGTGTGTGTGTGTGTGTGTGTGCGTGTGCGCGCGCGCTCGCCTGCGTGTTTATGTGTATGCGTGCCTGCATGCATGCATGACTGCGTTGGGTGTTACCGTGCATGCATGTGTTGATGTTGGTTTTCGAGGGAAAACACTTACAAGAAATGCTCATAGAGTGGAAATTGTGATTCCGTAGCCGCCCTCCGTAAGGTCGGCACAAAGTCGACGTAAGAAAGTTGCAGTGAGCCTACTTCAAGAGGTTCAAGCTTAGTCCCCGAGAAACAATGTGTCATGTCAGAAACGTCTGTTCTCGGTCGGAAGCGAACGTTGTATGACGCCCTTGCTGTGTCACGTACACAAGAGTCTTCCGTAGAGCTGAAAGTTAGTCACTAATTCATTCACAACTTGAACTGCTGGATATGTAGTGCATGTGGTATATAACATACTCCTCTTATTTCTCTATCACAATATTTTCCTTATGTACCTCCGCCAACCCGCGCCTGCTACTCTTCCCTATAATGTCGCAGTGTTATAGCATCCAACCCATCTCAACGACTTTCATCGTCCTTCTCACGTTGAATAACTATAGTGCTTCAACTACCACCACCACGGGTTGCCACTATATTTATATGCTTCAGACGAAGAAACACTGGGCAATGGGAAACCTACAGTATCGTTGATGGCCGCTGGTTATGCAATTCGGGTCTGTGACGTATTCGCGTTTTTCATGCACGCGATGAATTGCGGCGTAACCAGGTATTGGGACCCTGGCGGTTGAAGGCACGAGGCCCGAATTACGTGACAGTGTCACCTGGGTTGTTATTTATGTTGGTTCCCCATTGGCGCAAAGGCTAGTCACCCCATTGACTTGTCAAAGCTATGCATTTCTCAACCTACACCAATACCATTATATTATATTCTATTATAATAAAAACACATATCAGTCGTACTTTTTTCAATTCACTTACCGTCCCAGTAGTAGAAATACCTGCGGTGATGATGCGCCTTCGCGTTGATTACAGAAACGGGCGAAAAAGAGGGAAATCCGGATCGCAGTTTTGCAATGACGTTACACCACTAAATGGTTACGTAATAAACAAAGTAGAAAAAAACATGTAGAAAACATGTAGAAAACATGATCTCAGATGACGTGACAAACCCAACCTCCTCCAAGATGAAGTTCTGGTGCTTCATCAAAGCAAGAAGAACTGAGGGGATGGGAGTCTCTCCACTCAAAGAAACTGGGAAACTCATTGCAGACCCCAAAAAACAAGCCCGGTTTCTCAATACACAATTTTGTTCTCTGTTCAGTCCCAGAGATACTGTTACTGCTGAGGAGTTTAAACTACGTTGTCCCCCAAAACCAGACCTTCCTGAGTACACAGACTGCAAAAACATCAACATTACCGAAGAAGGGGTGAAGAAACTGCTTCTAAACTTAGACCCTAACAAAGCCTGTGGTCCTGACGGGATCTCACCAAGGCTCCTGAAGACAGTTGCAGAAGAAGTCACACCAGCCCTTACCTTGCTCTTCCGAAACTCCTACCAGACTGGAACATTGCCAGTCGACTGGAAATTAGCCCATATCAAGTCTATCTTCAAGAAGGGAGAACGATACAAGGCAGAAAACTACCGCCCCATCTCACTCACATAAATAGCCTGCAAGGTGGTGGTGCACATCATCGCCAGTTACATCATGTCACACCTAGAGACGAACAGCATTCTCTGCCCAGAGTAGCATGGCTTCCGACGCTGTGGATCCTGTGAGACGCAACTTCAGGGGTACGTGGATGAAACAAGCGAATAGCTGGAGAGGGGAAACCAGGAGGACACCATTCTCCTTGACTTTGAAAAAGCATTTGACAAGGTGAGCCAAACCCTTCTAGTTCACAAGCTGCGAATCGGAGGTCGACTCAATGCATTGATTGACAGCTTTCTCGAGAACAGACAGCAGTCTGTAGTGGTTGGGGGAGAGAGATCAAACTTCATGCCTGTGGACTCGGGAGTCCCCCAGGGATCAGTCGTTGGCCCGTGTCTCTTCCTTCTGTACATCAATGACCTACCCATAGACATTGAATAAAAAATCCGACTGTTTTCTGGTGACACCCTGTGCAGTAACACCGTCAAACACAAAGAGGACAATAAAAGGCTGCAAAAAGATCTTGATTCCCTCACCACATGGGAGAAACAGTGGTACATGAGCTTCCATCCACAAAAATACTAACGTTGAGTATCACCCGAAAGAAAGACAAAATTTTACCGTCGTACTACCTACACGGACACAACCTGCAAAACGTCAGCACAGCAAAATACCTTGGCGTAAACATACAGAACAACCTGAATTGGGGACTGCACATAGACACCATCACCAATAAAGCGAACAAGACACTCGGCTTCCTCAGAAGAAACCTAAAAATAGGAAGAAAAAACAACAACAAAAAACAACATATAAAGCCTTTGTCCGCCCAATCCTGGAGTACTCGGCCGCTGTCTGGGACCCACACTCTGCAAACAATATAAAAACAATATTTTAGGTCAAAAATACGGATTGCCATCCCAAAATTGTGGCAGGTGTGCTGTTAACTAGCATATAATATGGCTGCCAAAACGATGAAGTCAGCTCTTATTTTAAGACAGAATTTCTCTCTAACCATGTTTTGGGATGGCAATCCGTATTTTTGACCTACAATTTTGTAAGAATCCGTATCAATCCGTATCACTAATCAGATCTTCCAGTTAACTGGCCTAAGTTATTTAGGCCTTTTCAAAACGGGTTTTTCGACGTTGTTTTCGATGTGTATGTGTTTGGAATGTCATTCTGCATCACTCCCGCTAAAAAGAAGTCAGACATTATTTTTTCGATTGTGTTTTAGATTAATGAATTGCCGTCGGCGTCGAGTCGACGTAAATAAGTCGATGTCACAAGGCGCGAGCAGTTAGCGCAGCCCAGACGGAACGGGGGCTCGAAGCCAAAGCCTGGCTTTGTCAAAGGCGATGTCTAGCGTGTGCATTGCAAAGTCGAAACAAAAAACAATTATACGTTTATGCTTAAAACAAATATATCTGCATTATATAGAATAAGAGTTAATGCTGTACCCTTAGTTTTTAGGACATATTCGCAAATCGCAAGACATCGCCTTTGTTTGCGGTCCTGATGCGTGTGGCCGCTAACTGCTAATGCACAGTGACATTGGCTTATATACGTCGACTCAACGACATTAAATTGATCAAAAACACAATTTAAAAAATAATATCTGACTTCTTTTTAGCGGGAGTGATGCAGAATGACATTCCAAACATATACACATCGAAAAAAGTGGTAACACCGTTTTGAAAAGGCCTTACTAATTTAGGCCAGTTAACTGGAAGATT
>JAODUO010000806.1:0-25000 GCA_025642075.2 Ridgeia piscesae | reverse complement strand
GGTCCAGTTCTCGGTTATTGAAAGTGTTATATTGCAGGTTACTGGTGGGAGTAAAATCTACCTGAAGTACACACGTGATAAAATCTATGAAAGATAACTATTTGACGAGCACCGCCATTTCGCAAGCAATCCTGGTAGATTCCGGTAGTTGATATCATTTTTTTTCCATTATTGCCCACCGACCAACTTGCTGACCATTATTGTCATTGGCTTTCAGAGTTTTTCTCTACAATAAGTCAGTCTACTACAGGTTACACATTTACCTACTGTGTGGGATCTTTTACTTCTCGTGGCATAGACACAATATACAAGGGACCACCGGCTTTTAGTATTTCTTTGGAAAGACACAGGCAAATGTTGGGTGACCGAAATTGCCTAAGGCTAAGACTTAGGCAATTTCGGTTTCGAAGAGTGGGATTGAACCACCGTCCCCTCGATTGACAGTCCTGCGCTGTACCGAACAACCATCGCATCCAACATATTCGTATTCGCAATGCATCACGTCATAAAAACACTAAATGATAAAACAAATACATTAGGCTACAATACAGAACATACATTTTGAAAAATGTAAGCATGCTAGGCTAGCCAACCATGCCCAGGCCGGCCTTGACATGGCCACGGATGTTTACAACCACAATCTTTTCCATTTATTTTGAATTTATATCACAGGAGAACTGTAAATGTAACTAACAAAGAACCAATTTTTTTCACTTACTGGACATATTACCGATGAGACTGCAGATGATAATTATGTGTAAACTAACTTTTCAAAGTGAAGCTCGTAGCGGCCAAGTCCAAGCCCAAGTGTGAAAATCTAGAAGAAAAATTATGATTTAAAGCTACCCAATTTATTCATTTTCCTTATACCAATCCGGTTCTTTTATGTCCAGATGTGTGACGTGTTAATAGTTTAACTAGTATACACAGTCAGTTTAATTTTAAAATGCATACTTGTCTTTTTTAATCGTCAAAAAAATTGTCGTTACACCGGGTATAACTGGCGAAACAATCAACAGTTGTCGACCTCCTTCGCTTTATGAGTCACGTGATAATAACTCGCACGTGCTTTTGCGCGTCAAGACGAATACATTCAACAACTGCAACTTGCTAACGTCTACATTATAGGCATATTCCATGCGGATTATGTAATTTGTAGATATTGTAAGATTAACCAGTTTGACAGTCACAAGCCAGGCATCGCCCGGCATCACTCGGTCATATATTGGTTTGTACCGGTATTGTATTTAATTAAGCAGGATCTTGCTATATCGTTGCGAAAGTACATATCTAGAGAAAGTAGATGACGTTACGTTAGGGACGAAATAATAAGTAACATTGGTTTGGGGGACTTTGACAGTAGGCTCAGTCTCAGAAGGCTCCTGTTGAACGTGCGAGAAACGTGGTGCTTTACACGTTTAGAGGTGCTTCCGTTATCTCGTAGTCATATTAAGTAGAAAAGAACGCAGCATTATAGTATTGGTTATCACAATTATTAAATAAGTATTTTGTGACTCACGTTTTACTATTAATACTGAATGTTGTTGATTTACATTATATTTTATGCAAAATAATTTAGATTTTTATAACAACTATACGACAGTGATGAATTTATTCAGTATGACAAATTAAACATTCACATAAAATATTAGTACAGCTAATGTACACCATATGTAAGTATCACACGTAACAGCTTGCACTTGTTTCCATTGGGGTAAATGGTGCGTGGCCATGTAATGCCTTTCAACTCACATGTGTCAGCTGTTGTTATATATTTACACACACATTTCATCACAACAATACATGAATGCCTAATATATTAAACTTGAATTATGATATTGGTACAGGCCAGACTACAATGCAACAATGTGACGAGGCAGAGGAGGGGTTTAGATTAAAGCAGTCACGTGGGTCAGGCAGATGCAGGAAGGATACATAGTCTGCTGGAGACCCACATCTGATAAAACCAGGTAATTGAAACATGTTAACAATCAACAGCATATCAATTATCAAAACATTTTAATATGCCCATTTAAATATATAGTTGTTTTAATTCACATTTTCATAATAATCTCTTGGACATAAAAACCTAGGCTGACTTTTTCACTTGTATAATGCATGTTATTCCCTCTGTATCCAGTACTATCTACACAGAAATAGTAATACAATGCACTATATTTGAGAGAATTCAAATAATGTTATAATAATATCTAAGATGAGGCATCATTGTAATGAAATTAAGTAACATTAATTTTATGTAATAAATACCTAGTAAATTAAAACAATAACACTCATCACTGTTGAAAATGATCATTATTCCCCTAATGCCCACATGTATCAAACCGCCGGTCATTCCCCTGGAACAATCCAGATGTCTAAAATATCATCATGTAGATGCTGCTGTAGATGGACATGTCTTGCTGCCTTTTGTGTGAAATGGTTTAGGTCATACATGAAACACTGGTATATGTTTATTTATTATGGCAATGGACACTAGATAAGTATTTACTTCCAACTCTACTACCATGGTGCCTGTTTTTGTTTACTTAAATTGAATATAAAATATTATGCTTTTGTTTTCAGAAAACTGAACAGTGAACTAGTGTGCTTAGTCCCACTAGGCCCACAAGTTAATAATTATGCTCTACTGCCCAAGATCTCCGACAAGATTCTTCAACCACCAGCAGTGCAAGATGCTGCATATTAAATATCATGTGAACATCGACCGAGTGATCTCAGTTGTGTGGTGTGTTGCATCCGTGACAAAAGTCACCAGTACCGATGGTGTGTATACTGGTTTCCAGGCCCGACAGTCAGTGACAGTCGCCCTGACTGACTAGAGACCAATACAGAATGCAGGTTGCTTGACATGCGAATATGGTGATGTCTGACTAGCTTGCAGTTGGTGATAGAACGGTGGGTGCAATGGTCTGGTAAATATGACATCAGCCTTCAGTCAACCTCTCTTGACACTATAAGACAGGTTTGAAATTCTTCTGTGAATTACATCAGCTTGGCTATCGATGACATTACTGTGTGAGTTCACTCTCTTCGATGGTACTGCATACCAGCTCCCTGACATTGTACTGTACATCCGCTTCTACATATACAAGAAACAAAGTGACAATTAGCAATGCTCTGACATATATGATATATTAAATGTGATGACATATTTAACAAAACGTCAATAATATAACTGTTTGGTATTCATGTTGTAAACTTTACATGCCACACATGTTATGCTTTACTCAGACCTGTTAAATCAAACACCATATCTCGGATAATGTTGGAAACATTCAGCCACACTGAAACTAATATGTGAAGATTAACCGTATAAAAGAAACGTATCCACCACTATCTGTAGCCGGTGTGAAATAGAATATGGACCCCATAGAAAATGGGGGTCTATATTCCATTATAGAACAAATTGGTAAAATAATATAATGCAGTTCGTAGATTGTATTTAGAATATCACAGTCATCATCCATAACACTTGTGTAAAAACAGTTTTTATTATTTTTACTTTTAGCCACCATTGCCATTAAAATACCAGTCATCTTTGACTGAATATTGTGTATCCTATCCAAAATGTGTGAATTGTTCCGTATTGATGGATGGTTGAATAAATATAACAGAGTACTGTTTACTCATTCATTCGTGTATTGTCATCTCAACAAAATACAATAAAGGGGGAAAATAACTGTTAAAGTTTCATGTAAGACCAATTTATGTTTTGAAACTTTGAATGGACCAATCTCCCTTTCAACAGTGCTTACACAAACTACTACAAGCTTGTATGAGACGCTAAATTTCAACTCCATTGGAATCACACGTATGGCCCAGTTGCTAAGTTCCATCAGGAGTAAATTATATCAACAATACAATATGGGGTCCAATTTTTAGGAGGTCCATATTCTATAACACCCCATATGGACACCCATAGAATATGGACCCTGGGTCCATATTCTATGGCACATATCTAGGACATGGGCCCCCATAGAATATGGACCCAGGTCCAATTTATATGGGGATCCGTATTCTATATGAAACAGAAAATGGACCCATATAGATTATGGACCTAGCTCCATTTTCTATGGGAGGTCCATATTCTATGGTACATATAGGATATGGACCCCATAGAATATGGACCCCCCGGATCCAAATTCTATGGCGTGGTCCATATTCTATAGGGAATATGTTCTATAGGGAATATGGACCCGAGGTCCATTTTCCATAGGGTCCATATTCTATATGACATTGGTACTCTTCATACAGGTGAGTAAACATAGCAACTGCACATGTAGCATTCAGTCACATGGCGAACTAGTTTAGTCCATTTTTGGTGAGTTGTAAACATACAAAGTGATATTGATAATTGTTTATTTTACATGATACTGATTAAAAAAATACAATATAGTCACTTTATTTGTTGTGTACATATTATATGTTATGTTATGTACTTTCTATCTTGAAAGTCAACTCTTTCTAAGGAAATAACACTAGGAGGAAACCAGTTAAACGTTGCCATGTAAATATGTGGGACATGTCCTTTCTAATAACTTGTCTGACTTTCAACCCTAAATGTGAATTGTATGCCATGATAAATATGTTTAATAAACAATCAATTTATGTTCTACTGATGTTAAAACAGCTATTTATAGCTTGTTTCTATAACATCTATGTGTGTGTTATGGGTGAACTTTGCAAAAGTTAATTTCCAGAATTCTGTTTTCGTATAACAATCCTTTCAGAATATTGAACAATTTGCCAATGACATGTAGCACTATGCACAAGTTTGCTATAGCTAATGTTTTATTGGTTAAATGCATACTATGAAAACCTAATGAATGGGATTAATGTTTACTGAAATTAGTACTTGACATACCATGCGCTAGTTCTGGACTTTTGGTAACATGAACTGTTAGGAAAGTAACTGCTCTTTATATGTACCAAACATGTTTTCAACCTTTAATTTTTATTTGATTGGCATATGATATTAAGAATGAATCATATAGCACGTGCAGTGATTGTACCTGTAGTTATACTTACATTGTGCTTGGCGTTATTGTGTAGTCAATCTTATCAAGTTGTTTCAATAAAATGTATTTACCTCATGATGTCTTAATTGTTATGCTTAGTCCACATGGGATTTAAACAATATATAATTTAACCACGCACCCATTACAGCAAAATCCTCATGCAGACTAATATAATAACACATACAAGGGCAGATTCAGCATGTGCAATAGCGATCTCTCAGGTGTTTGTCTGGATCATCTCAACTACTATTAAATATGTATACACTCTGTCTTTTACTATCTGTATATATATATATATATATATATATATATATATATATATATATATATATATATATTGATGATCTAAACCAATCAACTTCACTTCAGAAATCGAGTATTGAGGGCACAAAAACCTCCACTGACACGTAAACCAAATAGTGTAGTATCACCATAACTTTAGCAAATACAACTGTCTAGTATAGCATATTAACTTGTGGACCTAGTGGTACTACCAAGGATGTTATAGCTATAAGATCCTTGGTACTACTGTCTCACCTGGGGTGGTGATATTGGAAAATGCCACATTATTAATATATTTATTATCACCTAAACTTGGGCACTTTTCAAACAGTCTGAGGGTACATTAGCATGGACCTATTGTAAAAAGGTTTACAGGCATACCAAGTTCCTATGGTGTGGGAGACCCAGCCCCAGAGGACAGGCCATTTGGATTCACAAATGATATACATCTGTTTGTTGATTGTACATTATATTTTTTTTTTGTATAAACGTTTTTGGACAAAGTAATGTGTATAACCACACTCATTTACCTGATATGAAGAGCTTTTTATGCATACCCTGTGGTGATGGCACCTCACATTCTGAAAATATGACACATATTTAAATTGTAATGTACTTGCAACACTTGCAATGTATGAACGACCACCTCCCAAATGCAACCAATGTCATGGTATTGTTATTATTACATTAGTGTTATTAATAAATTAAAATAATATGTATATATATATATATATATATTTCTATGTATTAAATTATTATTAATGTATTCAATAATGTCAATAATTACGTTATGTATAATTTATAATGTATTTACATTATCTCTACTATTATAGTAAGCCTAGTTAATCTCATGATACTAGCCTGCTACAATTTGTGCCATAAACATAATTACAGTATCATAAATCATTGAATTAATATATCGTAGTAGTCACCTGTATAGACCATGGGCCGGCCCGATAACCGGGTATAGCCATAGGCATACGGTCGCATTGTGTCAAACCATGTTCATGGGCATGGCATTGGCTGAATAAGCGTCAACGTACACAATAGCATTACTTTAGTAAAGCAACAGTAATATCAACATGTATACTTATACACCTAAACATACATATACGTGATTATAGCTGGGTAATTACTAACCTGTCTGGAAGAACTTCTATGTGAATGCAGCATGTGGGCTAGCGTCAGTATGACTAACGGTCGACACCCCGCCACGGATACAGCCCGCCGTGCCACGGTGTCCGTAGTTTGTGAAGTGCACTGTTCCAAAGTCATGCTGGTCACTACTTCGTCCACATTGTTTCCCACCCATGCGCGGATGCGTAAATTTGCCGTGTTGGTGGCATATATAACTAATGTGTGTGCCTAAACTTGCTGTTCTTAAACGTCAACAACTCGACCGGGTCAGGTCGAAGGTCAACCTCGCACCCAAGACATGGTCACGAGAAGACTGAAGCGTGTTCCGCATGAAGTTTCATTTCCACAGTCAGGTTTCGTACATCGTTTCGACCGGATCCGGTCGAAACGAAAATTGAAAGAGTAATTT
The DNA here is from genome assembly GCA_025642075.2 of Ridgeia piscesae. Classification (NCBI taxonomy): domain Eukaryota; kingdom Metazoa; phylum Annelida; class Polychaeta; order Sabellida; family Siboglinidae; genus Ridgeia; species Ridgeia piscesae. Next base: position 18,133 of record JAODUO010000806.1, on the reverse strand, counting down.
AAGAAGAAAAAATAAGTAAGACGTATGCATAAACCAACTAGGCAATCATTGGGATGTATTTGATACCTCTGCTTTTTGTGAAATTACTAATAAACGCAGATAGCAAAACATTCGAATGGATATAGCAGTTTTTAAATATGCGGCTACACTCGTCCACGAGAGGGCTAGGGGACGGGAGGGGGAAAGGGAGAGGGAGGGAGAGGGAGATGGCTCGTAGAGGTGTGCAAAAGAAGAAACGTGGGAATCCTATGTGTGCAGGAAACTAAATAGACCAGCAAGAGCTCAAGAGAGTTGGGAGAGGGACTTAAGACGCATTACAGTGGAAAGAAGCGCAGTAGAAAAGGAGTAGGGTCGTGCTGAGCCCAGAGTTCAAAGATAAAGTAGTTGACCATCAAAGTTACTAATTAAGCTAAAACTGGTGATGGCTGGAGATATTCAACGTAGTGTCAGCATATGCCCCACAGAGTGGAGAAACAGAGATGATGAAGGAGACGTTTTTGAAAGACTGGGAAGATTTGGTCTCGAGAGGGCCGAGAATAAAGAAGAAGATTAAATGGGCATGTGGGAAAAGATCCAGGTAGTTTTCAAATAGTGCTCGGAGGAAAAGGCTATGGCCAAAGGAACAGAGGGGGAAAGAAAATATAGGAAAACACGGAGAGCCTAAACTTGGCACTAGTAAACACCTTTTTTAACAAAAAGGAAGAGCATCTGATCACCTATAAGAGTGGAGGGAACAACTCACAAATTGATCTCATCATATCACGAAGAGCTGATCTGAAGGAAATACGAGACTGCAAGGTAATACACGGTGAGGAGGTTGTATCTCAGCATCGGCTGCTTTGTGGAGTCATGAGGACAAAAGAAGAAAAATATAAGAGAACGACCAGAGAAAATAGGATTAAGATCTGGACTCTGAATTGAGAAAAAGTGACGGAATACAGAGACAAAGTGGAAGAGGAATATCAGCTGGAGGTATATACACTACTGCAAAAGAAAGTTTGAAATGATTTAATAAAGTCGTCATGGGGGGCAGCAGAAGAGATATGTGGAGCCACCAAAGGAGGGAAGCACATGGAGAGTGAGACCTGGTGATGATCAGTGTGTTAATGTCTTAATCTATGGATTGTATTCGTTTTTGTAATATATTATTCACATTTTTATGATTAAAACAATAATGGGTAAAATGCAGGAGAGACATAATTATCCTGAACTGTTCCTTAAAGATGACAACGTCTTTGAAAGTAGAGAAAATATTGCCAACATGTTTAACAAGTTTTTTACCAGTATTGGTCCATACTTAGTCAAACAAATGGGTTGAGTATGAATATTGTTAATAATTGAGTTAATAAATGAAATTACTTCATCTGTAAATAACAATGGTATTCTATTAGTGTATTCATTGGCTTGAAAAAAGCTTTTGACACAGTAGATCATGAATTGCGTTGTGAATTATTTTTATTTCTATGATATCGGAGGTGTGGTACACAATTGGATAAGCAGTTATTTATCAACTAGATCCCAGTTTGCTTGCTATGATGAATTCCATTCAGACCTGTTAAATATATCATTGGTGTCCCATATGGCTCAACTGTAGGACCCAAACTGTGTGAACTGTATAGTAATTTATTTGGTGCAGACAAAAACATCAATCAACTTGTTATAACAGTGTCGACAGTTCTTAACAAATTGTGTACATGGTTTCCTATAAATAAGCTATCTTTAAATGATCGAAAGCAAGCTACATGTTATGTGGTAATTTCAATGCACAGGTTGACATAATAATCAATGGTATACTTTGACAGAGTGTGTGTGACTAAATTTCTTGGGGTATTAATAGATGCGAAATTGAATTGGAAAGATCATATGACAAATGTTAAATCAAAGCTCTCTAAGAGTACAGCTGTATTATATGAGTTTAGTCAAGTAATAGACTAACAGTCTATGCATATACTGTACAGTTCATTGTTCTTACCATACATTAGTTATTGTTCTGAAATATGGGGAAACACAAATCCTTCTAATGTCAATTACCTTGTACTCCACTAGAGAGCAAAGAGCCTGCTGTATGGGACAAGTCGTCTTGACCACACAACGCATCTTTTCTACAGGTCGCATATATTAAAATGCCTAGATCTAGGGGAATTCAAAACAGCTGTGTTTATACACATAAAGCATACTATTGCATGTACCAGCTAATATTAACACCAGCATTTTGTGAAAACATATATCTCAGTAGTAATATTACGTCTTAAAAATCAACTAGGCGCTGTGTCCCCTTAAATGTTAGAGCCATGTTTCGTTCTATGTATGGTATACATCTCTGGTATTCCTTGCATGTTGAACTAACTGATATAAAAACAATAAGGTCTTTCAGACAGAGGCACAATACAATACTATATTGAACAAAATATATATATATATATATATATATATATATATATATATATATATATATATATATATATATATATATATTATAAGTGCAACTGCATTTAAAACACAGTCACGATGACTAATGTATCTGTACGCTATGTTTAATTCCTTGCATGCATCCATTTATTTTACAGTAATCATATTAATGTGACTATGAACTAGGGGTTATATCACTACTTCTCTTTATATTGTTGTTTTTACATTTCTGTAAACATTTAGGATGTATGCAATATTTACATATCTAATGATTTCTTATATTATGGTTGACTTGTGACCACAAATATTGCGATCGGTGATACTACTACAAGTTTTTACTTCTTGTGTATTCTCTTCAAACAACATTATGTGTACAGCATGTTCGCATGGTTTTTAAATTGTAATGTTTGTTGAATGTTGTTTGAATAAATCATATTGAATTAAATTGAACTGAATTAAAAAAGAAAACTTACGTATAAAAACCCGATTTTCCGAGACCTTCAAATTTACGTATAATAGCACGATTTTCTGAGCCCCTTTGATTTACGTATACATCTACAGTTTCGGCATTTCTGTAACTTAACATGTACGAGTAGATCTATACGACATTGTGCGCTCTTCACCGCAATCACGTTGTGTTGACTGCGTCACTTCAATGTAGCCATACTATGACATAAATGGGGTTATGCCTACACATCTGTGCAATCAGTGTACACTGCACGCACTCCCGTTTGCTGATGGCAGCGATCACCCAGCTATCATCACGCAAGGCAACGATCTTCTGTCCGAAATCGTAGAAGACGCCGCCGACCAGGCAACAACTGAAAGACCCCTTGATTTTGAATGTTTACATTCAAAGGGTCTAAACTTCATTCATTTGAACACGCGCAGTCTTCTCCCGAAACTTGACGAGTTACGAATACTTGCGGCAAACACCAAAGTGGCAGTGATTGGCATCACCGAGTCTTGGTTAGACGCGTCGGTCACGGACTCGGAAATAAACATTACTGATTATTCTATTCTCCGGCGCGACAGAAATCGCGATGGCGGTGGCGTTTGTATTTACATAAGAAATGACTTTATTTTTAAACTGAGAGACGATATATGTACAACTCTAGAAACTGTGTGGGCAGAATTGTATCTACCCAAGACTAGACCTATTTTAATTGGTGTATGCTACCGTCCGCCCAAGCATACTGACTTTTTTACTTGAACGGTGTTGCTTGGACTGTAATTGCTTCACCAACAAAGAAGTTATTATGATGGGTGACTTTAATGGTGACTATTCTCAACTGCATTCTCACACTAATCAACAACTACTTTTTTGTATAAACCGGGAAGAAATTATATTGGTCTATGTTTGGTATGAACCCAAAGATTTTAACACGGGTGTAAAAGGGAAATTACTTGTTACAACATGAAAACAATCTTAGATCTTATCCTTATCTCAGACCCTGCTAAAATATCACAATGTGGTGTATTAGACATTGGCTTAAGCGATCACCAAATAATACATTGTACACGTAAATGCAAGAAAATCCCCATAAATCGTCATAACGGTGTAACATTAAGATCGCTAAAAAATTACAGTAAGGAAATATTTGAAGAAAAACTGCACGAGGTAGATTGGCAGGTTGTCCTAGATTCAAACTCTGTACACGAGGCTTTTTATCTTTTTAAATCTAAGCTGATGGCCGTTATTGATAACATCGCTCCCTTAAAATATGTCCGTATTAAACAACGTACCGCCCCTTGGATGACGGGTGAGATACTGCACCTGATCCATGAAAGAGATCGGGCTTTTACCAAATTTAAAAAGACCAAAGACATCAGTTGGCATGGAAAATTCACTTACCTTCGTAATCAGGTTCAATATAAGAAGAAACAGGCCAAATCAGATTTCATTGCTAATAAAACTGATGAATTCAAACAACAACCTTCAAAATTATGGCAACTGCTGAAAAGCCTCGGAACTTCGACTCAGTGTAACTGTAAACCAGGAAGCATAGGACTATACATTGACAATAGCATCTGTTTCGACAAATCAATAGTATCTGAACATTTCAACAACTACTTTTCTAATGTAGCCTCAACACTGGTTAACCAACTTCCACCTAGTAATGGTATATATGAGAAGCAACACTTTCAAGACTTCTACAGGTCACTGGGTGTAACAAGTAATAGCTTCTGTTTTAATGAAGTCAGTGAGAACAACGTACTCAGTATTTTATGTAAACTAAATTCGAGCAAGGCAACGGATTGGACCTATTGTCACCCAGATTCATTAAGGATGGTGCCAAGCTCATTGTGTCACCTTTAACACATATTTTAAATTTATCATTGTCCACTGGCGAAATCCCTGAAAATCTTAAATCTGCTAAGGTGATGCCCATTTATAAAAAGAATAGTAAAATGGAAGCCGGTAATTACAGACCGATCTCTATTTTAAATACGCTCTCAAAATTATTTGAGAGGATAGTCTATCAACAATTAAATGCATATCTCCAAACACATCAGCTACTGTATGAACATCAGTCAGGCTTTAGATCCTCTTATTCTACTGAAACATGTTTAATATATCTCACTGACTTCATAAAACAAGAGCAAGATAAAGGTAATTATGTAGGCATGGTGCTACTTGACCTTCAGAAGGCATTTGATACAGTAAATCATAAGATTATGCTTCAAAAACTGGAAGCAATAGGACTTCATGAATCTGCTATAGCCTGGTTTAATTCATATTTATATGGACGTCAACAATCAGTTGAAATCGGTGAAGCGATCTCTAATCCGATGACTGTCACATGTGGTGTCCCACAAGGTTCAATTCTGGGACCGTTATTATTTCTAATATATATTAATGATATTTACACAGCTGTTCGCTGCAAACTACTTTTGTATGCTGATGATTCAGCCCTTTTAGTCTCGGGTAAAGATACCCAACTGATTCAAGAAAGTCTTTCTTCAGAACTCGAGGCAGCCAGAGAGTGGCTAATCAATAACAAATTGTCCCTCCATCTAGGGAAAACGGAGTCAATTCTATTTGGGTCGAAACGTAAACTGAACTCCTGTAGTTCCATCCAGGTGAGATGTGCTGGTACGACATTGGCAAGTCAAACCCATGTTAAATACCTAGGCATAGACCTAGATCAGTCATTAACTGGAGAAAGAGTATACAAATCCAGACTTCAGTGTACTCAGAACAAGGTAATCCGTTTCATCTTAAATGCACCAGCCAGAACCCACATCGGTTTGAGAGAGTTTAGACTGGTGAACATGCTACCAGTGGAGTTACGAGTTAAACAACTCAAATTGAACCTTGTTTACAATGTCATAAATGATAAAGCACCGAAGTATATGTCAAATTTGATCAATGTAGCATGTAAGCAGCATGGCATAAATACAAGATCTAGTGTTATGTCTCTTTGTGTGCCGTATGTTAAATCATTTGGGCAAACCTCCTTTTACTACACAGGAATTCATGCCTGGAACGAATTGCCATTTTCCATACAAAGTGTTCAGAACATGAGGCAATTTAAATGTCTACTGAAGCAGTTTTTGTTCAGTTGTCTTAATGATCAGGAAGCCAGCTCATTTATTTATTATTAATCATAATTGATGACGTAATTTTTATTTTTTACTTTTATTATTTATTAGATTTTTGTGTGTGTAATAAATAACAAGGTTTTACAAAGTGTTTCTAATCAGGAGATATTTCCATACTTTTTATATTGTAATTATCAATGTCATTTACATATATTAATAATTATTTATATCACTTATTTATTATGGTTGTTTTAGTATGTTATATTTGTCATTTCTGTCAATGTCTGTCATGTGTATGTCAAGGACCACAATGGAAATAAGTGCGTGCACTTTTTGTGTTATCCGAATATTTAAATGTACCTTGTATTTATATATTATGCATATGTGTACAATGTTTTACATTTTATATTAAATAAATCAATCAATATGTTAATTTTTATATAAACGTTCCCAGTTGCTTTAGTTTATTTTCATAAGTCGTAAACAAGAAGTGTCCTCACTTCCGACTTCAGTCGTTAGTGTTTTATTTTTGTGGCCTGTCCCCAGTCAGTACCATTCGCGCGGAATAAAAAGGGCGGGATATGTCTTTAAAATAGGCCGAGATGACGCGCGTCTTCACCGCGCCATGCAGTCTGTGACGTCACCGGTCATACGTCTGAGCGCTGTTTTTAGTCGTCTAAGAAACAGTTTGTATTCGTACTTTTTACGAAGTAAAGGTAAAGCCACAACAAATTGAGACATTTGCCGGTATAAGTATATTAGACTGGCCTTTCGTGGTAAGTATTACACGATTTACAGTTTGCATAAGTGTCTTTTATGTGGCTTTGTTTCAACTGCAACACATCAACGCAAATTCGGCGCCATTTTATGACATCCAATGTGCACGTGGTATTGTCGATTGTTCCCAAATTTTGGCGTTAGCTTAAAAAGAACAACATGAACACATTTAACATAATTAACTAGGCAACGTTTGTTGTTGGGGCATTATTGTAAACTAATTTACTATTTATAATAATAATAGAGGTGTAATTAACAGTGGACATCGCATTTCCTGATCATGTTTTTATATATATATATATTATATATATATATATATATATATATATATATATATATATATATATATATATATATATATATATCTGACTGTATGTGAGTATGTCTATGTCTACGACCGAAGCCGAAGACGAAGTCAATGTTCCGGTCTATTCATGCTACTGACTCTGAGGCGTAAGGTTAAAGTTTAGGCGGCAATAGCGTAAGATTTACGTTCGTGCATTGTCTAGACCAAGCAAATGCCAGTTTTTAACCTTTTTTCTGTGCCGACTTCGATAACAATTATGACTTAAATGTCAGTTGTTATAACTTATGTTGTTCCGGAATCTACAACTGTTATTGGCAGTATTGCTAATGCCGCCCATGTCATTGGTATTACACGGCTTCGCTAGGCCTAGGGGTTATACTAGCCCTAGCCCTAGGGATATGGCTAGACTACGCATTCAGTTATTATTAATTGCCATAAATCATGCTGTAACTGTGGCTAGCCTATGTATTTTAGTTTCAGCTTGGTTTTAAAATTATTCATATTGAATTGACCCGAAATGTCGCGTTGCGAGAACTTGCCCATGGCTTTGCAGCAAACTGAGTTTGTTTACAACACGGGGCACTAATTTAATTAAGAGAGTTTATCTCACTCTCCAACCCAAAATGTCAATAATTTTATTACTAGACTAATAAATGTTACATTTCTGGGAATGTCACTGCAGGGTCATTCTATGTAAACGCAACCCAAATCCAGAATTGGTCTACTCTCATCTCTTCAATGTTTGAATGTTTTATATACATATTGACACTGAAATTGTTTTATAAATATGTAATTTAAACACTAATCTAATTAATAGTTAATGTGTACAAAGCTGATAAAATAATGATTTATTCAACTCACTCACGAGAGTATTAATTTATCAGAACTTTATTGTGAGCAAGTGCTACACTATATTCATTCAGTATAAATAGTTTTCTTATCTCTCGGAATAATACATATCTGTGATAGGCTTTCGCTGATCTGAATATGAAACAAACATCTTCTAGGAGCCATGTCTGTTACATGCATTGGTTATTCCTAGTAGTTTGTTGTGCTCATTCCATACCATATATTTTGTTTGTTCAAATGTTTTCATTGTCATAGAAAACTGTCTTGAACTTCAGCAATTTTCTCATGATCTCAATATTGCATTGGCGGTCAGATATTCTTACCCAATGTATCTTCTAATCCACTTAATACAAATCGTTCTGCACTTCCAATGTTCTTTCAATCAGTGTTCATGGAAAGTATATTGAAATATGTGTACCTTTATCATCTATAAATCAACGTTGTTTTTCTGCAATCCTGGTGTTATTTTGTTTCTCATCAAAGCAGGATAAACGTTTTGCCTGTCACATTTTTGAGGGACGCATCGATGTTACTCATGTGTATGTATGTGTATGTGTATGTATGTGTAACTCATGTTACACATACAAGCCAGTTAAGATGTGTTTTAAGACTTGAAATAAATTACAAGCACGTGTGATGCCCATTTACACCCATTTCAAGGCATAACTGACAATATATGTATGATTTCTGAAGGCCTACTCCTTCATTGTTTACTCATTCACCGATATTTCTACCCATCCACAATGGGTCTTACCTGTCCAAATGTTTCTCATCCTTGCCAGACTAATTGTAGACTAGACTAATTGTACGGTGTAGTTCACATTCAATCCCACCTGGTTTCCTTGGAAGTGTATATAAATGGATCTACATATATGTGTGTGTATATATATATATATATATATTATATATATTATATATATATATATATATATATATATATATATATATTATATATATATATATATATATATATATATATTGTTCAAAAAGTCACTAAGTCAATTCCAAATTAATCTAAACACTCATTCATTTCAATAGTTTGTTTAACCTCATCCTTCAATATAGGAAAACCTTCAAAGTTCTTAATTTCTGGTTTATTAGCCCTTGATCTTTGAGAAGTTCATCAATATATTCAGATCATGTCGAGTATTTTGTCTTTTTTCCATTATTATTTCCATGTCAAATCAATCACTTTTTGGCAATTTTTGCATCACCCGATTCAAAATGTAATTTAGTACAGTTCACATGAGTATATCAAAATAAAAAAAATAAAAAAATCCAGGTCAAGTATCACTGAATATATAGGTCACTGAACTTTGACCCGATTCGCCTACTGACCGCTACATTAATGCCTGCAACTCTACTATTAATAAAGCTAGAGAAACAAATAGTGTAAATAAGAATATTGTAATTTTTTTATTACTCAAAAAAATGTATCCAGATTTTTTATTTTGTACACAGTAACCTATAATATTGCAGAACAGTCCCTGAATATATTAGAGTGGGCAAAAACTAATATTCAGAGATACATTAAATTAAGTACACCTTACATTACATGTGGATGACAAATTGCACCAGGATAGCACTGTTTAACCCAATACAAACATACAGCACAATCTCTGATTTTGCTAATATATTTTGTAAACAGTATCCATTACTGCAGAAGAGTCCCTGACAATATATGAGTGGGCAAATAATAATGTTCACAGATACATTAAATTAAGTACACCTGGGGATGAAAAATTGCACCAGGATAGCACTGTATAACCTGTGGAATACTAACATACAGCACAATCTTTGATGTATAAATCTGTATATGTATATAATATTTTGCTCACTAATTATATAATTGCTATTCAGTGTACCATGATCAGAGGGACAAGATCATGTACATGTAAATTTTGTATGTAATGTTATGTGATTTATGGCATACAGAGCAATGTTAAAGCATACAAATGACCAACTTGTATTGCATAATACATATGGTAAGCATTGCAGACTGAATTGTATTGACAGTTGATCAGCTTCATGTGAGTTGATTGCAGTTTCACTGGACTGAGTGATAATATGTGAAGTGATCTGAAGAAAGGTGAAGTAATGAAATTTATAATTAGTGAACACATATACATAATATGGATTTACACATGAGAGACTGTGCTGTATGTTCGTATTGGGTTATACAGTGCTAATCTGGTGCAGTGTACTTAATTTAATGTATCTCTAAACATTATTATTTGACCACTCTTGACTATTACGTCAGGTCAGTGTACTAGCTCTTTACACCCCCGCTACACCCCTTTCTGAAACTCATCTTTTAATGTTGTCCAATGAAACTGCCCATGAAGGGTGTGGATGGCATGAGTTAATGTGATCTAACACGAAGGGTGTGGATGGCATTAGTTAAAGTGATCTATCATGAAGGGTGTGGCTGGCATGAGTTAATGTGATCTAACATGAAGGGTGTGGCTGGCATGAGTGAATGTGATCTAACATGAAGGGTGTGGATGGCATGAGTTAATGTGATCTAACATGAAGGGTGTGGCTGGCATGAGTGAATGTGATCTAACATGAAGGGTGTGGCTGGCATGAGTTAATGTGATCTAACATGAAGGGTGTGGATGGCATGAGTTAATGTGATCTAAAGTGAAGGGTGTGGATGGCATGAGTTAATGTGATCTAACATGAAGGGTGTGGATGGCATGAGTTAATGTGATCTAACATGAAGGGTGTGGCTGGCATGAGTGAATGTGATCTAACATGAAGGGTGTGGCTGGCATGAGTTAATGTGATCTAACATGAAGGGTGTGGATGGCATGAGTTAATGTGATCTAAAGTGAAGGGTGTGGATGGCATGAGTTAATGTGATCTAACATGAAGGGTGTGGATGGCATGAGTTAATGTGATCTAACATGAAGGGTGTGGCTGGCATGAGTGAATGTGATCTAACATGAAGGGTGTGGCAGGCATGAGTTAATGTGATCTAACATGAAGGGTGTGGCAGGCATGAGTTAATGTGATCTAACATGAAGGGTGTGGCAGGCATGAGTTAATGTGATCTAACATGAAGGGTGTGGCTGGCATGACTGAATGTGATCTAACATGAAGGGTGTGGCAGGCATGAGTTAATGTGATCTAACATGAAGGGTGTGGCAGGCATGAGTTAATGTGATCTAACATGAAGGGTGTGGCAGGCATGAGTTAATGTGATCTAACATGAAGGGTGTGGCTGGCATGACTGAATGTGATCTAACATGAAGGGTGTGGCAGGCATGAGTTAATGTGATCTAACATGAAGGGTGTGGCAGGCATGAGTTAATGTGATCTAACATGAAGGGTGTGGATGGCATGAGTTAATGTGATCTAAAGTGAAGGGTGTGGGTGGCATGAGTTAATGTGATCTAACATGAAGGGTGTGGATGGCATGAGTTAATGTGATCTAAAGTGAAGGGTGTGGATGGCATGAGTTAATGTGATCTAACATGAAGGGTGTGGATGGCATGAGTTAATGTGATCTAACATGAAGGGTGTGGATGGCATGAGTTAATGTGATCTAACATGAAGGGTGTGGATGGCATGAGTTAATGTGATCTAAAGTGAAGGGTGTGGATGGCATGAGTTAATGTGATCTAACATGAAGGGTGTGGATGGCATGAGTTAATGTGATCTAACATGAAGGGTGTGGATGGCATGAGTTAATGTGATCTAACACTGTGGCTGACTCCAGTGACACTGCTCATGTTACATGCCACATTAGTGTGTGAATGGGTCATTATATTGGAGTTCCCGCCAGTCCATCTTTAATCTTTGAGTTAAATTTGGGCGGGTATTTGCCCTGTGCCGACAAAATGGTGACGGCCGAAATCAGCTGGTATAATTGTACAGTTCAACTCTGCACACTTTCCGGCTTTTGGTAAACAATCCCTAGGCCATGTGATCCATCTACGTCTTCACATCATTTCTCACCAACTTTAGCATTAAAATCTGCAGTAACTGTTACTCTCTCCTGTGATTTACTATGATATTTTACAAACCAAGAGCTGTGTATGAATTTGTCGCTAGATGGCATATTTCTCACTTCAGGCATGTAGAAGATGCAACGCACCATGTTTAATAAATCAGCCAAACCAGCTTCATGTTTTTTGATATTGGGATAAGTCGTGACTTCATATAAAAAGGTAAACAATATTTATAATACACATTTCACTGAACATTATTGAAAGAGCTACACAAGTGGGAATAAAAGCTGTGCTACCTGATGTTTTATGATGTTTAAACTAAAACAAAACAACAATCTGCCATCTTGTGTGTGTGTGTGTGTGTGTGTGTGTGTGTGTGTGTGCGTGCGTGCGTGCGTGCGTGTGTGTGGTGTGTGTGTGTGTTGTTTGTGTGTGTGTGTGTGTGTGTGTGTGTGTGTGTGTGTGTTGTGTGTGTGTGTGGGGTTGTGTGTGTGTGTGTGTGTTGTGTTTGTGTTGTGTGTGTGTGTGTGTGTGTGTGTGTGTGTGTGTGTGTGTGTGTGTGTGTGTGTGTGTGTGTGTGTGGTGTGTGGTGTGTGTGTGTGTGTGTGTGTGTGTGTGTGTGTGTGTGTTGTGTGTGTGTGTGTGTGTGTGTTGTGTGTGTGTGTGTGTGTGTGTGTGTGTGTGTGTGTGTGTGTGTGTTGTGTGTGTGTGTGTGTGTGTTGTGTGTGTGTGTGTGTGTGTGTGTGTGTGTGTTGTGTGTGTGTGTGTGTTGTGTGTGTGTGTGTGTATGCTTGTGTGTGTGTGTGTGTGTGTGTGTGTGGTGTGTGTGTGTGTGTGTGTGTGTGTGTTGTTGTGTGTGTGTGTGTGTGTGTTGTGTGTGTGTGTGTGTGTGTTGTGTGTGTGTGTGTGTGTTTGTGTGTGTGTGGGGTGTGTGTGTGTGTGTGTGTGTGTGTGTGTGTGTGTGTGTGTGTGTGTGTGTGTGTGTTGTTGTGTGTGTGTGTGTGTGTGTGTGTGTGTATGTTGTGTGTGTGTGTGTGTGTGTTTGTGTGTGTGTGTGTGTGTGTGTGTGTGTGTGTGTGTGTGTGTGTGTGTGTGTGTGTGGGGTGTGTGTGTGTGTGTGTGTGTGTGTGTGTGTTGTGTGTTTGTGTGTGTGTGTGTGTGTGTGTTGTGTTTTGCTGTGTGTGTGTGTGTGTGTGTGTGTGTTGTGTGTGTGTGTGTGTGTGTGTGGGGTGTGTGTGTGTGTGTGTGTGTGTGTGTGTGTGTGTGTGTGTGTGTGTGTGTGTGTGGGTGTGTGGTGGTGTGTGTTGGTGTTGTGTGTGTGTGTGTGTGTGTGTGTGTGTGTGTGTGTATGCTTGTGTGTGTGTGTGTGTGTGTTGTGTGTGTGTGTGTGTGTGTGGTGTGTTGTGTGTGTGTGTGTGTGTGTGTGTGTGTATGTTGTGTGTGTGTGTGTGTGTGTGTGTGTGTGTGTGTTGTGTGTGTGTGTGTGTGGTGTGTGTGTGTGTGTGTGTGTGTGTGTGTGTGTGTGTGTGTGTGGTGTGTGTGTGTGTGTGTGTGTGTGTGTGTGTGTGTGTGTGGTGTGTTGTTGTGTGTGTGTGTGTGTGTGTGTGTGTGTGTGTGTGGTGTGTGTATGCTTGTGTGTGTGTGTGTGTGTGTGTTGTGTGTGTGTGTGTGTGGTGTGTGTGTGTGTGTGTGTGTGTGTTGTGTGTGTGTGTGTGTTGTGTGTGTGTGTGTGTGTGTGTGTGTGTTTTTGTTGTGTGTGTGTGTGTGTGTGTGTGTGTGTGTGGGGTGTGTGTGTGTGTGTGTGTGTGTGTGTGTGTGTGTGTGTTTAATTATGAACTGATCTTCTGACAACAGTTTCCTCACTTATGTACAAAAGATGGCTAGAAAAAGTGTTTTGAATGAAGTGATTTGACCACTGATGTCCATGTGTCGTAAAAAAACACTTATTGCCCAAAATCATGCATTGAATTTTCAAAAAGCAGACACGTTTATTTTGTTTCGCGGGCAATCCTGCTGAAGACTCTGGTAGTTGTTGAATTCATATTTTCAACATATCACATTATCAAAAATGTTCAATGATAAATAAAATATACTAGCCTACAATATACATACAGTTTAAACAAATAAACAAAGTATGCTCTGTGACTTCTCGATGCATAAATTTGCTAATCAGCCAATGCCAAGGGCATGGCCCAATGCCCGGCCCTGTGCACTGCGACAGAGATTTACAGCCACATTTTTATTCATTTATTTTAAACTTATTTGGAATGACAAAATACCAGGAGTATGGGAAATGTAATGAATACACATTCACTTAGTGATCATATTCCTGATGTGTCTGTTGATGACAATTATGTGTAAACTAACTCTCTATAGTTAATAATTAATCCTATTTGAAGTGGTGCCGCTAAGTATCAACTCCACTGGAATCATATGCATTGCTCAGTTTCTAAGTTACATTAGGAATAAATTATATCAACAACACAATCCGGGGTCCGTTTTTTATAGGGGTCAATATTCTATAACACATAATATGGACCCCATTTAATATGGACCTGGGGTCCATTTTCTATGGGGAGGTCCATATTCTACACACATAGGATATGGACCTCCATAGAATATGGACCAGGGTCCAATTTATATGGGGGTCCGTATTCTATAAAACACATAGAAAATGGACCAAATTCTATGGTGGGGTCCATATTCCATGGGGTCCATATTCTATATGACACCGGCTGCGAGATCATACTTGCCGCAAGGGATGAACACAATGCTGTTCCTTGTGACTAAAGTGATTTAAGTATGTTTACATCAACTCGGAATATTTACGGTATTAGCATGATTGTTGTATGGAATAATGGTTTCCTGTAATTCCATATGATCCACCTGTCTGATGTAGTTTACTTCTTGCAGGAGTGGGATTCACCTCCAACACACGACCATGGCTCTATTTGACCACCCAGCGAAAACCCTTATTCTTGGTGTCTTCTTCTTCTACTGTAAGTATTAACTGCTGGTTGGGTACCGACTAAGTCTGTTATGAGCCGATATTTTAGTAAAGCTCCATGCTTTTTAACACAAGGTCACCGGTGACATTTTCACACTTCTGACATATTCAGTAAAAAAATGTGTCGGGCTGATTACAGTTATTTTGTTGTTGTTATCACTGGTGTACTAATAAGGTCGTCATTATACCAGGATTAACAAAAACATCTTTGTTATGGAATATATTGTTATTGACTGCAAAACTTAGTTACCACAGTACTTTGTAAGAATTGTTTTCTAACTTTTGAAACATACAGTGTTTTGACCCATCAACTGTATTTCTTGGTCATGTACTGGTGTCACGTACGGGTGTCATGTAATGGCTCAGGTTTTGCAGGACAATTTGGGCGAGGGGTATCTATTGGTCTGTTCTCTTCTCTATTTGACATATATGGCCTCCTTCACTTTCCACTTGTGCCAATTCTTATTTTTAAATAGCCTGACATTTGTTTCACTGAATCTGTTGATAGTTTGAAAGTGGCACTCACAAAGTTAAAAGGTGATTTCTGTTTCAATGGATGTATGCCACCCCAACAAGAAACGGTTTTTGGTATGTAATAGTAAATGACATCATGCAGTTACAGTTGGTTGACATAATTGTAGCATAGCTACTGTTGGACTCTGCACTCAAATGAGCTATCATCTCAATGGATTGAAGTGTTTAGATTTGTGTTCCGTCTACAGTTGATGAACCGTTTACTGCTTACAATGTCAAACACTGGCTGTGACATTTAGCACAGCTTTATCCACAATTTGCATTCAACAGAATAACAAATGACACTTTGACAGTGTGTTTACCAAATAATTGTGTGTGAAGACATAGTCACATGAATTAATTCATGAAACAGTGAACACCAACTGTATTTATCAGGCATTAATCAATATCAACTTGCATGTCGGCTAGTCACTGGCTTGACTTGTTTAATGAAATAGGCTAAAATAGTCCCCCTCTTATATGGCCAACCTTTCAGCAAGCCCAAAGTGGCCATATAAGGCAGGTGGCCTCTGGTGAGGGGGAACCATTGATTGTTTCATAGCACACTGGTCGCTCCCTTACAAGTACACATGTAAGTTGTTAACGTTCGATCTAACATTGCAACAATGCCCCAACTACGTGGTGTTTCACAAAGAACGATGAGTGTGTATGGTAGGCCTACTTAATTTGTTATTGACTTGTGATAAAAAATTGTAGATTTCGACTGCCGAGTGGCCGCTGAAGAGGGGTAGATTCTCTATACAACCCTGGTCATTAGCCACGTTAGCTGGGTGGCTGCTGGTGAGGGGTAGTTTGTATTAGAAAACTCTAATGTAATGAACAACCCTTGCCAACATAATCCGAGTTGTTTGTGGCAAGGGGGCTGTATTAGAGGGGGAGTAATATCTTTGATTATGTAATTAGCAGCATTGTCTGTATAAACTGTAAAAGCATATTTATCTTTATATTTTACAGCATTTGGTCCTCAAGTGATTGCCGGTAAGTATACTGATTTATCAGCAGTTTCAGGCTTTAAAATGTTTTACATTTACAATCTGATTATATAATATATACTGGCATATATATATATATATATATATATATATATATATATATATATATTATATATATATATTATAATATAATATATATATATAATATATATATATATATATATATATATATACAGTAGAACCTGTCTTCAGCGGCCCCCGCGACGAGCGGCCACCTGCTATGTACGGACAGTGTTCCGATGTCCCGATCACTTTTCAACGGAAATATCCCTGAGATGAGCGGCCACCTGGTGGACGCGGACGCGGACAGCGATTTTTTGTTATTTTTCACCTGCTAGGGCGGACAGTTAACTTTATTTTGATAAATATATTTCAATAATATTTAAAGATGGCGGCGACCATTTCCTGTTCGGTACAATGGATGCTGGGAACGGAGAAAGCGCACGGGATCTCGACCCACAACTGGTGACCCATTTAAATTTACAGCCGCTCGCAATCGATCTATCCAGTTATTTAATTTTTCTCCAAGTTTCTAGTTATGTCGAGCGACAACAAACGTAAGATAGGCCTACTGAGTTTATGCTAAGTTTCATATTAGTTTAGGATAAAACAAACATTTCTGAAGCTCATTTATGTAGTGACGCCGCAATAAAATACTGATGTTACACCACGGTAATCCACGGCCTGCGCGTTGCCGGCGATGTCGAGTTGCCACGATACTGATTTGTGAATTGTATTCTTTACAGGAATTTAAATGATTATACTTTGTAACCTAGCATGTGAATGTGTATAAGTTATGAGACAGGAAGTTTGACAGTTGTAAGAAGTCGTTTTCATGGTTAGATCAGAAAGTAAATGATCGTTTTGCGCCGCTGAAACGATAAACAAAATGGCGACCGCAGCGTGATTACTCAGACGCCGTGAGATGGCAGCACCTTTTTAGCCCCTCAGACCAAATTTGAAATAACAATCAGATAATAATATTAAAAACTATTCAAAATTAAACTTATAATGAAACATGTCACAAACAAAATAAATGAAAATGTTGTTAATGTGTCGTCTCATTTTACTATTTTCTAAGTTGTATTTTGTGCATTTTAATACTTAATTGAATTAATCCAAAACAGTCTTAAATGAGGGGTTCTACTGTAATATTAAATGTGATATTATTACACTTCATTTTTATGGGTATTATAACTGTGGGCATAAATGTGATTTAGGTATGTTGTAATGTGGATGTAAATAAAGATTGTATGTTCTGGATTTTTTTGCAAATTCCTATCCCTCTGACGAGGGGACACCTGCAATGTAGGGACACTTTTGCTTGGCCCGACAGGTGTCCCTACAAGACAGGTTCTACTGTATATATATATATATATATATATATATATATATATATATATATATATATATATAATATAATAATCATATTTAATTGAACAAACAATATTATTGTTTGTTCAATTAAATATTATTATTATGATGAGTATTGTTCTAATTATATGTTTAAATGTATACTAATAGTATTACATATATACTTCTAATTGCTAAAACATGCATTGGTGTATTTTCGCTGGAAATTTGAATATTGAATGAAATACGTTGACATGTGAATATCTACAATATAAACACACTCATGCACACACACACATACACACTTCTCTTCTTCAATAGTTTGTTTATGATTCCATAATTACACAGCAATTTGAAATATAGATGGTTTCAAAAATAAATATCCATCCATCCATCCATCCAT
>JAODUO010000805.1:427500-451906 GCA_025642075.2 Ridgeia piscesae | reverse complement strand
GAAAAAAACTGGTCCTAGGACTGAGCCCTGTGGTACTCCAGATGTAACACATGTATTACCCGGGGGGTTGACTGAAACTCTCTGTTTTCGGTGTGAAAGAAATGATTTTATCCAGTTTTTTGTGTTTCCAGTTATTCCATAGAAGGTAATTTTGATAGGAGGCGTTTATGAGGGACTTTGTAAAGGCTTTGGCGAAATCAAGCAGGATGGCATTTATCTGTGACTTTTATCCATAGCTGTTATCCAGTCATGGACTGTCTCGATGAGTTGGGACTCAAAACACCCCAGGAAACCATTTAAATGGGGAATTTGGTTTTGTTTTCCACATGTTGCTGGATAATGGCCCCACAAGAGGATGCATTTAATGAAATGGGTCTGAAATTTGGGCAGGGTCTGATTTGAGGTCTTTTTGTGTATTGGTGTTACTATGCCTGGAGCCAGTCATCGGGAAAGTTTGGAAGTGTTGTATGACTGCTGAAAAATGTGTGTGATAATTGGGGCTATTTCTGCTGCAGCCTCTTTGGGGACCCTAGAGGTAATTCATCTGGGCTGTAGCTTTATTTTGATTTATTTTTTTCAGTTGTTGATACCCCGCACCCCAAATTTCGAAAGGGGGATATCGGGAACAGGGAGTAGTTTAGGGGGTAGATTTCGGGGAACAGGGGCTGAAATTTTTTAAAGGGGTTTTTCCCTTTGTGGATCATTTTGAAGATTTTTTGAAAGTGGGGATGCCAATGCTTTCCGTTTGTTTCTTTAAAAAAAATTTTTTTTTGGGTTTGTTTTTTCTTTTTCCAATGTGGTTATTTGGGGGGTTTTGAGTAGGTTTCCAGCTTTGCTTTGTCTTCGGGGGCCAAACTTTTCCCCGTCATTTTCGTCCAGTTTGTTTTGCTTTTTTTTGGCTTTTGTTGCGTTTTCTTTCTTTTTATTATTTCACGGAACCAGGGGGGGGGTTTGGGTTTGGGTTTTTTAGGGAAAATTGCGGTCAACTAACGAAGTGATTATTCCTGAAGAAGTTCCAATTTTCATTATGTCTCTTTAGTTTGGGTTCCTGTGGAAGTATGTTGATGTTATTGATTTATATCATCCTTGAGTTTATCCCAGTTTGCAGATTTATATTGGAAGATTTTGTGTGGTGGTTTTCGTTACGGCATTTTGGTTTTTATTAAAAGGGCCAGCTTCGTGGTCACCATTCCAGGGGGGGGGATTTACGATTATTGATGGGGTTTTAGGTGAGTTAATTACCAGAGTCAATTCGTGTGGGATTGTTCATCATGTTTTGCAGGCCAAATTCATTAATGATTTCAAGAAGTTTTTGTGTTTGCTGGTTGTTCTGTTGTTAGTGATTTGCTGTTTCTCCAGTTGATATCGGGAAGGTTGAAGTCTCCTGCTATGACTACATTTGGTGGGGTTTTCTGTGTTCTTATAGTTTTGTCAGAGATTCGTGCAGGGCTTCAAGTGATTGGAGATGGTCTTTGGGGGGGTCGGTAGTAGCTGGCAAAGTAAATGGATTTATTTCTTGTAAAATGAACTTTTGTCCACACTATTTCACAGTTTGATTTTAGGGGGGGCTCGGCAACAATGTCATCTCGAAAGGCTATGAGGACACCACCTCCATGGATGCTTCTGTCTTTACGGATGGCGTTATAGTTGGGGGGAAAGGGAAATGAGTAGGTAGGGTAGTTTTCGTCTATTTTGGTTTCAACTAGGAACATGATGTCTGGATTATTTGACTGGATGGTTGTTTTTAATTGGGTTGTCTTGGTGATACTTTTGATGCTTTTTGGTATTGATCAGGATTGCGTTAAGTGTGTTTCGTTTGGTTTTCTTGCTACGTTCAGGGGTTGAAGTTTTTTTGGGGGTTCGGTCCAAAGGTTAGATCATAGGTTTGGGATGTGTCATTTGTGTTTGTTCTGTCAATGAGGCTGTTAGATCGTGTAGGGTCAACATGATTAGTGGTCAGGATTTCGGTATCTTTGGAGATGGGGCCTGGATTTAGTTGGATGTCTCCTGATAGGATGATGCACAAAAGTAGGGTGAATGTTGTTGCTGTCTTGTTTGACCTGGGTCTTTTAGGGGTTGGGGGGGGAGTGGTAGATAATCTAGTAGAACTGTTTGATCTCAGACATTTTAGCTGTGCGATGGTATTCCAGATGGGACTGTATATGTAGTGTGATGTGATAGAATTTGTGTTTCCTTTACTGGTTTTGTTGTCTATGTGGTCGGTCTCGGTTATGTTGTTATGAGAGCACTTCAGTTGGTGATTAAGTCTACAGGTGGCGTACAGACATGCAATCATGAACAAAGAGTATTTGAAGGTGCATCTTGAGTGGGTATTATGCAAAGAACCAGCCATATCACCAGCTTAATGATAATGGGTTTAAAAGTCAATAAAAATGTGTAATAATAAATAGATACGCACACACTTTTGGTCTTTAAAAAAAATAAAAAAATAAATAAATAAATAAATATGAATAATTAAATAAGCACACGCTTAAATACACTTACACTTAAAAGACTAAAAAGTAAGATATATGCACACTATAACATACACAATTAAAGCCGTGAGGTGATGAAATAAATACAATAAGATAAATATAATAAAAGTAATATTAAAAAGTATGAATGGTTAAAAATGTTTCCCGTCTAAATGTTTAAGTACTAATTTCTATAGACTGCAGTATTATGATGGTATGTGTGCGTGCATGTACGTGTGAAAGAATGATCGTATGTATTATTATAGTTCAATTGTTCACAATATTGCCTTTCAGGGTATCACTAAATAACAACATGTTCGTAATTGCTTAGCGATGTTATGAGTAGGTTTTACTCGTTCTATGCCATATCTAAAGTTTGCATCCGATATCGTATAACATCTGAGATCTGCCCTGTCACCACCCGGCTCTTTTATGTAACCATCCCGGGGCCCAAAAAAATTAAACGTTTCGCGTGACTGGTTCAACCATATGCAATTTCCCCTGAAACACCATCCGGGGTACTGTTGCAGTAATCCCTCCCATTATGCTATGCGCAAATACATGAAACTAAAAAATAAAAATTTTTTTGATGAAAAAAGGGGGAGCTGGCCGGCGCTCGACCCGGAAGTTCATTGTGAAATACTCACCGTCGAGCAAGGCGAACTCTACCGACATTATCGCGTAGAGATTTACTCAGTGACGACGTACTCGACACGCTACACGGCAATTTTTGTTTTTCCCCCGGGGGGTGTGCTGTAGTAGGTGTCATCCACGTGACACCAGTAGGGCACAATGTACGACGAAACATTGTTTCGACGACGATGTCGACTCGCGTGTATTGGCGGCGATCTCCGGCCTTCAGGACGCAGTGGAAAGACAGCGACTCGACTACCAAGACTCACTGCAACAACTACAGCGGACAATGGAAGAACAGGAGAATCGGAGCCGACGGATCTACGAAGAATCAATGCAACAATTGCAACGTTCAATGGAAGAACAAGAGAAGCAACTGACTAAACTCAATGACTGTGAGTATTGTAGAGTATCTAGGGATCTAGTATCACTGTTCATTCTATGTCAGTTATATGTGTAACGGCCACAACGGATACGTGGATATATATATTATTAATGTATATTTTGTTGTATGTTTAAGACGTTGGAGTCTTACCTACGCCGTCATTCGGTATTGCATGAGTTGGTCATGGATCTTTTTTTAACAAATAAAATCAGGTCAATCTACCAAAACTATTAATATTCTAAATCACCAGCCGTTATGTAATCACTAGAGTCTAACCGGACAGTTAGAAGAGTTGCTATAAGTACAAAATACGAATCGACAAATGTGTTTTACAAAATCAACTGCACGGGGTCGTCGATAACCATATAACAATTCAACCAGTGTTGAATGGCCAGACAGGTTAAATAGTTAAAAACAACTAAGGACACATGTAATTTGGGCTACTAATCTCCGCTACAGCGAACCACTGGGGCATGAATAGTAATGCGACTGATAATAGTCATGCTTCACGGTCTGATAGCATATCCTTCAACGTGTAAGGGATAATTTATCAACATTAATAAACACATTATATACTTACAAGCACTTGAGGTGGACTTGCATTGAACAGAGTTGTCGTGGTCGCTTTTGTGAACACTAATCACCGAGGTCGTCGCGGTTCCATTCGCGCCAGTTGTCGCCCAGTTCACAACGGACACAAGGGTAGTATATTGGTATTGCCTACGTATGCCTGTGGCGCCAGTCATACCCCTACGCCTGGGGTCCATCACGACAGGTCCGGCTCTTTTCTATCCATTTGATGTCCCTTTTAAAAACCTCTTTTAACGACAGCCAATGAAATCGCCCACGAGGAATGTCTTCGGCATGAGGTCATGTGATATAACATTATGGCTGATTTCAGACACACGCTGCTCCTGTTAAACCTATGTTTAGGACATGTTTAGTCATTATATCGGGATTCCCACCAGTGATACAGCCGCTTCAAATTGACGCGGACATTAGCGATGTTCTCACGGCTGGCGCTGTGACGACTGGTGAAGTCAATTGCTAATGTGTGTAGTTCGATGCAAATCCTGTTAATCTCGCAGCAATCTTGACACTCAGACCGTGAAGATTATTTGCTTCGCTAGTCGCACCCTCATTGTCACGGAACAACGTTAATCCCAAACAGACAGAAGTGATGTGTGATGAAACCATCCTTTGTTCGGCATAATGTTTTCAACAAAATCGGATTCGTGTGGAATCGCAAGACAATTGTTTGTTCTTCTGTGGGGATTATTAGTGTTTGTATTGCATCGGAACATCGCACACTAATTATTTCTAACGATCATTTCGCCGCAAAAACCAACCTTGTAAACTGAATATATATATATTATGCGTGACTGTATAGCTAATGGGTCAAATATATTCTTTTTGGTGATGATTAGCGATTATGGCGGGCTTCACATAACACCTGCAAGAAGGCATGTTAGCGTCTATTCAAGACTATAGCAGTAAAATGCAGAAGTTAGGAATCATACTGCTTTATATCATTGACAACATATGTATTAATACTCTTTCAGCGATCGAGGTCTTGGGTAGATTTAGTCGTTTGTTGCTCTCAGGTTTCCACCTACGAATCAAGGTGATTCAGAGGTGCAGACAAATGTCTGTTCCGAGTATTTTATTATTGCATTTCCTCAGACACAATAGTTTCATCGACCGATATCTTGCCTTATTTTGTTAAATTGTGATTACTTTCAGTGTTGAAACGACAAAATCCTCCCAAAGATTGCGTCGACATTCAAAGATACGGATACAACGTCAGCGGCGTGTACGAGGTCTATCTGGACCAGGCGCGGAAGTTCGTGAAGGTGTACTGTGATTTGGAATCAGATAACGGCGGGTGGTTGGTATGTACATGTGTTATTTAAATGCATTATTTTTAGTACACATTTACATCCGTCTATCTTGGTAAAGCGCAACGGAAAACACAAATATGGCCCTGAATAAAGCAAAATGTTATTATCTATTATACGGTTCTAACCCCAGTAAATCTGCAGTTTCGGTGGGATGGATGAAAACTATTTTTATTACATCCCCCAATCGTCCTAATAGAGCTGGAGGGAAGCGAGGATGAAGCTCTTGTTACCAGCCTTTCAATAATAATTTTATTCCCGAGGCAGCGCTTATCGTGTACGTGTTCGTAGTCAGGTATATGTGGTCTGGGGAATGTGTGTCTTTTCGCTGTCACGGGTAGGTGTTCGTTGTCACTTACAAGTAGTTGTTGTCACGCAGGTGTTCCAACACCGTCAGGACGGTTCCGTCGACTTCTATCGCAACTGGGCCGACTACAAGGCTGGATTCGGCGACCTGACCGGCGAATTCTGGCTTGGTGGGTGAACAATGTAGTAACAAATTAGTTTGTGTCTCTTACACATAAAATATTTAAATTAGTACCGGAATAAAGTACAGGTGAAATTACTGAAAGCGGCTTACGGCTTGCGAATACGTATGGGTAAATACTTTTATTATGTAAATACAATTTATTTTATATAAAGCTAAATGTAACATCATATCTCTCCCAGTAAGTTTGTGTTGTACTATATTATGGCTGTCACTTTAATCTGTGGCTTGGGATCAGCCTGGTGTGTTGTGGTTAAGAGGCATGGGACTCTTCACTGTTTGAAATGTAAGGATTATTGCTGTACGGCGCTGCGACAAGGCAGCTCACACTGTGACGAATCGTAATGTCCGAGGATTCCAATCACGTTGAATGGTCAAACTGTTAGACACTGATCCATCAACTGTGCTGGAGAATGACCTGGTTGTGAACATTGCGAAACTGTTGACTGGTCGCCGCTAGAAGTGGACTAGACACGTGCTGTGGAATGGACAAATGCAACGTTTGTCCCACACCATATGGCACACATGATGTGAATGTTATACGTCCTTGTCTAAAACACTATACATGGCCGAAGAACGTATTGCTTGACGTCGTGTTTTCAATAAAAGCTACAGAACACTTGAACATAGAAAACAAATTGAATATATGTATGAGGAATGAGAGCATGATTAAAACAGCATCAACAGCACTAAAGCAACAACATCGACGACGACGACGACGACAACTAAGATACAGTTCACAAAAAAGGTGTTCGTGATTATCAGAGGTTATATCACGATTGCACACAACTTGATTGGTTCATTATTGGCTCAGCGTTATCTCAGAGTTACGCAACACGAACTGTCAGGGAAAGTGTGACTGATACAATCAGGAGCATCCCCCGACCGAAGATAAATAAGTGTCTCTTAGGTATGTTCAAAGGAAACTGAATCCCATCAGATATTTGATCTCGAACTCATTGTCCAGTCGTCATTGGTAAGAATAATAAAGTCGATTTAGTTGCTTCTGATCACTGTCATCAGTGACGTTGTAAAGTGGACTTATATGTAGTGTTACTGTGTAATTTGTTTCAGGCAACGATTTGTTGCATGCCGTGACGTCACAGAGACATTACACACTTCGAATCGACTTGGAAGATTTCGAGGGCGCCAGCAGATTTGCAGTTTATCCGAACTTCGCAGTTTCTTCAGAGAGCAACCATTTCAGAGTTTCATTTGGCCCATACAGCGGAACTGCTGGTAATACTCACGCACGCATTTACATATGCTGGCACACTCAGCACGCACACGCACACACACACGCACACGCACACGCACACGCACACAAGCACAAGCACAAGCACAAGCACAAGCACAAACACAAACACAAACACAAACACAAACACAAACACAAACACAAACACAAACACAAGCGCAAGCGCAAGCACAAGCACAAGCACAAGCACTCATACATACCGCACTCATGCACACACCTCATGGAATGTGTATATTTGTACATACATATATATATATATATATATATGTATATATATATATATATATATATTATATATATGTGTGTGTGTGTATGTGTGTGTGTGTGTGTGTGTGTGTGTAAGTACTACACATACAGCATACGCACACGCACAGACACACACACACACACACACACACACACACACACACATATATACACACACACACACACACACACACACACACACACACACACACGCACGCACGCACGCACGCACACACACACACACACACACACACACACACGCACACACACACACACACATACATACACACAGACACACACTAAATCATATGCACACATAATGTTTCTATTTAGGTGATTACTCATACGTAACATCATTTTCCTTATTTGGTGTCCAGTCGTCATGGAGAGATTCGCCATCTTGGTTATATATGCAACTGGATGCTGAGTTGTGCATTGCATTTGCAGCCGAAGTCTGGCGTTTAATGCCTCTTAGAGACTCACAGTAGCAAGCTTTTTTTTGGGTGAACGGTGTAAGATATACAGCCAAAATAATGGACTGTTTTCCTCGTTTATTTCATGGCGTTGTAGTGTGTAGCCGTTGCTGGGATACGTGGCCTGATGTGATGTAATCTCTAATAGCGCTAGTAGTGCAGTATATGGTATTCAATTCGGGCAGTTATTTAAACGATTTATTTATTATTATTTAGACGTAATTAGCACCACTTGTTAACATTAAACGGAAATAAACCGTTGGAACTGTGACATGTGTAATGTTTCGTATTTACACTACAGGTTCTTACGCAATTAAAACATTCTCTTTTCGAAGGCGATTCGTTCAGTCGGCACGTTGGCAGTGCGTTCAGCACGAGAGATCGCGACAACGACGTGGCTGTTGCACACTGCTCACAGTTGTACAAGGGAGGCTGGTGGTACAAGGACTGTCACGAGACCAACCTAAATGGACTATACATCCATGACTCGCACGCGGTTAATGCTGAGTGCATTACTTGGCGCCACTGGCACGGATATCATTCTCTCAAGAAAGTCAGCATGAAACTTAGGTAGCCTTAATTACTCAGGCTCCATGAGCACTTTTCAGCCACTTATTACTGGCTGATAAATTGCGCTCAGCATTTGTGACAGACAGGGTCCGTTTCATGAAGCCGCGTAATTGTACGACCAATTAGGTGGTGTACTTGTCGGAGCTAACAGCCACTAGTCGATGTAAATTACAACCGATTTCATGAGACCAATTTAGCATTCGCGTTACTAAATCGATGTAGAATTTACCTAATTATATCCCGGTGGGGAATACCTCAATTTGTGCTGTCTCTGGACAGTTTGTTTTTCTCCCGAGTAGCCGCATTTGCGTTGGTATACCAAATGACAAGCTGTGATGAATATAAGGATATCCAGTGTAAACATTAAAAATAATTATGTAGAGAGTGGGCGTGTCAGGAGCATCAACGAACTTGGGGAACATCCAGTAATTACTTCAACTAGCGTAAAGTTACGCGTACATAATT
Source organism: Ridgeia piscesae (assembly GCA_025642075.2). Classification (NCBI taxonomy): domain Eukaryota; kingdom Metazoa; phylum Annelida; class Polychaeta; order Sabellida; family Siboglinidae; genus Ridgeia; species Ridgeia piscesae. The sequence continues at coordinate 443,020 of JAODUO010000805.1, read as the reverse complement.
CATGGCGCAGCTAAATACAACTATTGAGCAGACTCGTGAAATGCAACTAGCGTAACTTTACGACGTTTCAGGCTTTCGACGAGTTATTGCCCGCTACGGCGTCGTAAGTACGCTCCATGAAACAGGCCCCTGGGCGGCTTTACCCCAGAATAGGGCAAATATGGTGATTGGCTCTCAGGCAGAATGTGAAATAAAAATTAAAACATGAATACCGTTTTTATCATTATTTAAAATGTAATTTCTTTTTGAAAAATGTTACACAATTATAACGATTTGCGGTGTCGTTACAAGGTTAAAATAATTAATTTCAGGTACTGAAGATTCCATATATTAACCTTCGAACAATCAGACTTGACAACGGAAAATGTCCAGCATTCAGCCTTCAGTGTTGTGCCTGGCGGTGAGTAATAAATACCGTTGACACTGCACCAAGTTAAAACACGACGTCGCTGATATTTCATTGGGTCTTGCCACATGAAATGATGAAATACGTGCATTTCGAAGCAAATTTCTTCGAAATGCACCGAACAGAGGGATTCTGTTCTGCCCGTCCACGACAATGGAGTTGGCATATGTTTCAGATTAGCCACTTCAGCTTCGCCAGTTCTGGGGCCGGTTTCATAAAGCTGCAATTTTGCGGCCTACTGGTCGCCGCTAACAGCGACTAGTCGATGTAGCTTACGGCCGATTTTATGAGACAAATTTAGCACTCGTGTAACTAGTTCGAAGTAAACGTGACCTAATCAGGTCGCGGTGAGGAATCCCAGTAGTTGTGGTGTTCTTTAGCTGCCTCCTTTGCGGTTCGTATAACAAATACCAAACTATGACGGCTGCGGGCGTGCGGGCGTGCGGGCGTGCGGGCGGGCGGGCGGGCGGGCGTGCGTGCGGCGGCGTGCGTGCGTGCGTGCGGGCGGGCGGGCGGGCGGGCGGGCGGGCGGGCGGGCGGGCTTGTTGTCACGCAGGTGTTCCAACGACGTCAGGACGGTTCCGTCGACTTCTATCGCAACTGGGCCGACTACAAGGCTGGATTCGGCGACCTGACCGGCGAATTCTGGCTTGGTGGGTGACCAATGTAGTAACAAATTAGTTTGTGTCACTGACACATAAAACATTTAAATTAGTACCGGAATAAAGTACAGATGAAATTATTGAAAGCGGCTTACGGCTTGCGAATACGTATGGGTAAATACGTTTAAGTAAATACAATTTATTTTACATCAAGCTAAATGTAACATCATTTCTCTCCTAGTAAGTTCGTGTTGTACTATTATTATGGTTGTCACTTTAATATGTGGCTTGGGATCAGCCTGGTGTGTTGTGGTTAAGAGGCATTGGACTCTTCACTGTTTGAAATGTAAGGATTATTGCTGTACGGCGCTTCGACATGGCTGCTCACACTGTGACGAATCGTAATGTCCGAGAATTCCAATCACGTTGAATGGTCAAACTGTTAGACACTGGTCCATCAACTGCGCTGAAGAATGTGAACATTGCGAAACTGTTGACTGATCGCCACTAGAAATGGACTAGACACGTGCTGTGCAATGGACAAATGCAACGTTTGTCCCACACCATATGGCACACCTGATGTGAATGTTATACGTCCTTGCCTAAAACACTATACATGGCCGAAGAAGGAATTGGTTGACGTCGTGTTTTCAATAAAAGCTACAGAACATTTGAACATAGAAAACAAATTGAATATATGTATGACGATTGACAGCATGATAACAACAGCATCAACAGCACTAAAACAACAGCATGGACGACAACTAAGAGACAGTTCACTAAAACGATATTCTTGATTATCAGAGGAAATATCACGATTGCACACCATTTCATTGGTTCATTATTGGCTAAGGGTGATGGCAGAGTTACGCTACACGAACTGTCAGGGAAAGTGAGACTGATTCAACCAGCGGCATCCACCCCGACCGAAGATAAATTAATGGTTTCTTAGGTTATGTTAAAAGGAAACTGATTCCCATCAAACATTTGACTTCGAACTCATTGGTGGTATTTTAGTTGGTGATGTATTGGTAAGGATAATAAAGTCGAAATAGTTGTTTCTGATCACTGTCGTCACTGACGTTGTAAAGCGGACGTTTATGTAGTGTTACTGTGTAACTTGTTTCAGGCAACGACTTGTTGCATGCCGTGACGTCACAGAGACATTGTACACTTCGAATCGACTTGGCAGATTTCGAGGGCGCCAGCAGATTTGCAGTATACCAGAAATTCGCAGTTTCTTCAGAGAGCGACAATTTCACAGTTTCATTTGGCGCGTACAGCGGAAATGCTGGTAATACTCACGCACGCACTTACGCTGGCACACGCACACGCACACGCACACGCACACGCACACGCACACGCACACGCACACGCACACGCACACGCACACGCACACGCACACGCACACGCACACGCACACGCACACGCACACGCACACGCACACGCACACACGCACTAAAATTGTTAAAATTTTACTGGTATACTCGTAAATAGATGCTAACATGCCTTCTTGCAGGTGTTGTGTGAAGCCCGCCATAATCACTAAACATCTCCAAAGAGGACATATTTGACTCATTAGCTATACGGTCACGCATAATATATGTATCCATATATTCAGAGCATGTTTACAAGGTTGGTTTTTGGGGCGAAATTATCGTTAGAAATAATTAGGGTGCGATGTTTCGATGCAATGCAAACACTAATCCCCACAGAGGAACAAACAATTGTCTTGCGATTCCACAGGATTCCAATTTTGTAAAAAACATTATGCCGAACAAACGGATTGTTTCAGAACTAGTCTAGCTTTGCGGTGGTCTTCACTTCTTCAGTCGTCACTGATTGTTGTATGATGTTATCTGTGACAAAGATTACGGACATCTCACTTCGCGTCTATGTGTAATCAGGTGTTGTAGACTTACGTATTCGGTCGGTGTTATGTAATTTTTCCTGGAGCGGACATTAAGCGCATGATATGAAAGCGCCTTCTTTCTCTACGGCCCGTAATGGTCTTCTGGCTCTTCGTTATTTTCAGAAGTTGCTTGTGTCAGTGAACACTACGAAGGAGGGGCTGAACGTACAGAGGTGAGCGGGTTCTATACCGTAGACAGACAGCTGTCATGAATTCTGCCTATTTGGGATTAAAGTGACAATTAGGGTCATTCTGTCATGAATTCTGCCTATTTGGGATTAAACTGACAACGAGGGTGCGACTAGTGAAGCAAATCAACTTCACGGTCTCAGTGTCAAGACTGCTGCGAGACTAATAGGATTTGCATCGACTACGCTGGGTTCTTATGTAGGATTGTCGTCAGCCGAGACGGTTATTCGCGTGAGAGACTGCCTCAGCTTGTTGAAGGTTTTCTGACCTGTTTGCGATCATTTCCATACAACGTTCTTTCTGGTGAGATTTATCTGCGTAATCAGAGAGTAACATAAGGAGGCGTATTGTGCCACTCCGAGGAATGAATATATATCGCTGATATTCCTGGGTCGAGCCGTCGTAGTGATGGTCTTGACCTTGTTGTGGTTCATTTAATCTGTTTGGCTATTTCACCACTCAGGCATTTTCTGCAGGTGAACGTTTCTAGGACAATATAAATTTGTCCTGCTTGGTATCTTCTTCTCATAAGTGTCTGTTGCTCCCGGTTGTTGGGGTAGAACCAGTCATTGTGTTTTCTGTCTGGCTTGCCAAGATATGTCCTGGCTGTGCTATATGCGACCTGCTGCAGAGCTGCCCATTCCTCGTATGGTGTTGAGGTTTCCTTCTCCTCCCATTGGGCGAGAGCACTGTCCATTTCCTGTTCAAAACTCTCCCTATGGCTGATGGTACTTAGTGTTGCTGTGTTGGGCTTGGTCAGCTTACTTGTACCTTGCCTGTTGTGCTTTTGGCGTATTCTGAAAGCCACTTTTGACCTCAGCATCTGGTGATCGGTCCAGCAGTTAGCTCCACGCATGGCTCGGGTACTGTGGATGTCCATCTTATCCCGACACCTCGTGATGATGAAGTCGATCATATGCCAGTGTCCGGAACGAGGATGCATCCAGGTGGTCTTCCGTTCATCCTTCTATTTGATGATGTTCTTCTCTATCAGTTCGAACTCACAGCACAGAGCCAGTAGAAGCTCGTCATTGGAGTTGCATTACCCAATTCCATGTTTGTCCATGACCAAGGGCCACTTGTCATTTTCTCTTCCTATCCTTACATTGATGCCTCCTATCAGCAGTGGCTTATCTGTACGAGGGATGCCACTGAGCACACTTGCCAGCTGGTTGTAGAAGGCCTCCTTGTTTTCATCTGGGTTTGTCATTGTTGGTGCGTACACGCTGATAATTATAGCAAAGTTGTCCTTGCTCAGAGGTAGTCTCATCGACATGATTCTGTCGTTTACTGGTCGTGCCATTTCTGTCAGTTTTGTGACGATATCCTTTTTGATAGCAAAGCCCACTCCGGCCTCCCTTCTTTCTCCTTCGGGTTTGCCACTCCAGAAGAAAGAGTATTCCAATTCATTGGGACTACCAGACTCTGATAACCTTGTTTCACATAGGGCGGCGATGTCGATGTTGTATTTGGCAAGTTCCATTGGTACTAGTGCCGTACGTCTTTCTGGTCGGTCAGCTGCTTCACGGTCGAGCAGAGTCCTGACGTTCCATTGTGCAATCGTCAGTAGTTGTCTTCTTCTTCTTCCCAGCTGATATTCCGCTGTCGACGGAAGATGGGGTCGAGCAGCGCGGTTCTTGGTACCCCGGGCCGATCCAGTATGGGGTTTCGTGCAGGTGTACATTTCATGGAAGCTGCCAGCAAAACGTGTTGAAGTGCCGCTGACTCTTGGTTTATTACCATAGTGGGTTATAGATGGATGTGTGATGAATGTTATCATGTGTTACATTTCACGATTACGATTAGATTTAGGAGGCATTCGGTCTAGATGAATGGTTACAATAACGTATTTTTTAAAATATGTTTTCATTTGTAATAATCACTAATTGTAACATTTAAAAAATAATGTAGTTAAATTAAACAATTACACTGATCTATATTAAAAATAGATAGAGATTATAAAGATGTGGTTCCACAAGACCGGCCGGTTTGCGGTGGGCGATAACGGGGAGCCTTCGATGTCTATAACATGTGTAGTTCACAGTGAACATCTAAAGCTAATAAACTGTGTCAACAATATGCACGACACAAGAAGACAAGTAAGGCAGCTGTTTTCATGTCTAGTCACGGCAAGGCTTTAAATAACCTCAAGGCCAGTGTCATTCATCAGCATTGTTTTTTGCACTGCAGTTGTGACACCTAGTTCAGGCGCACTGGCTTCACCCCCAGACCTTATATTGCAATTATCTCACTGGCTTCATCAGGTGACAAAGCAAATCGTTTGTTAAACTGATGTAGAAGTCTGGCCAGTCCAGGACACTTAACATGTCTGTTTGTTGTACATTCCGGCTGATATTTGTAAATAAATCTATGCTAACGGCAAACATGTAACACAGACATTTTGAGTACTTCACTACATTTAGAAAAAGTACACATATTTGTACTTCGTTACAAGTAAAAGTACTTCCAAAAAGATGTACTTCGTTATTCATAAAAAAGTAAACTTTTCTACTTAAGTAAAGTAACGAAGTAAATGTACTTCGTTACATTACGCCTCTGATATATATATATATATATATATATATATATATATATATATATATATATATATATATATATATATATATATATATATATATTTCTGTAGACTTGTCAGTTCTATCTAGGTTTCAAGGATTTGCGCACATCAGAATGATACTGTTTGTTTTTAATCAAATCAAAGGTGACTTAACAACATATATATATATATATATATATATATATATATATATATATATATATATATATATGTATGTATATATATATATATATCTATTGTGTTGTTTGCACCATTATTGTTCATGGTGTTAAATATATATTTTTATGCATAAAACAACAAAAATAGCAAACAATATATATATATGCTTTATGTACACACACAATTATAATTGTGAATATTCTGTTTTATTCACAACAGTTGGCTGTATGCATCGCCCATTGAGAACATCTTTCAGGAGAAAAGTACTTTTGTGTTTAGTACATTTTACTTGAGTAGCTTTTTCTAGGGTTACTTTTACTTTTACTTAAGTGGTGCGGTCGTCATGGAGATTCGCCATCTTGACGCTAAATAACATAATACTTACTATACATTGTCTACCAAACCCAAACGACTATGTGCTATTTTGATATATAATACATGTTCCCCGTGCAATAGTCGTGAATAGACTATAAGATGCGTTCTTGAAGGTGTTTTTAGCTCGCCATAATCGTTAACCAGCCAAATAGACACTATGTGAGCGAGTCAAGATTGCTGCGAGACAAATAGGATTTGCATCGACTAGAACTGAAGGTTCTTCTGGAGAATTATATTAAGCCGTGACGGTTGTTCGCGTCAGTAATTTCTTCAGCTTGTCGAAGGCTGTTTGTTCAGTTTGCCATACGTTACAACGCATTCCAATGTTTTATTGTAACTGCAATGAAAACACTTGGCAATAATCTTTTCTTATCTGACACGGCATTCTGTCTGGTGAGCTTTGTGCGAGGCTCATTCATAGTTCCGTAGTCACAGTTTAACCTAGAGGCGTATTGTGTCACACCGGGGAATGAATATAACTCGTTGATATACCTGGGTGGAGCCATCTGGTCCGCTATTTCGCCGCTCAAGAGGTTGCTGAAGATATATGATTCTAGAACGTAGAATGTGTAGCTTGTTTATGATCCATAGAACGGGGAACGAGTCAGGAACCTTAAGCGTATCATTTTATAATTGGAAAACTATGCCTGGAGTTGCTGGTTAGTGTGCCGTATGTTGGCGTTGCGTCCGTAGGTGCTGGCCACTAACAGAATCAATTACAAAGTCAATGGGACAGTTCATACTTCGACTACCGAAGTGAATGGAAACACGTGGGCGATGACATCGTTGTCCGCGATGACCTCAATGGATACTGTTCACACTATAAGCATTGAACTTACTTAAAGACGGCTTATGCAGCAGCAGTGTTCTCGACGACAGTCGCAACAATTAATCTCGATTCGGCCACGACAACTTTGCTCTCCCGGCCATTCACAGCTCTGTTCAAAGGACGCCCCCTCAAAGGCTTTGTTTAATAGTTTTGCTAAACTACCCCTTACATTTTTCAAAGTGATGCTATCAGAGCGTGGGAAATGACTATTACGAGCCGGATTGCGCTGGACCGGAGCTGAGTAGATTTTGCGTTACAAATAAATTACGTGTTGTGTCCACGCAATGTGTCGCTGTACATTGTGACCTGTGCCGTGCAGCGTAGTCGAGCACGTCATCACTGAGTAAATCTCTACGCGATAATGTCGGCACACTTCGTCGCCTCGTTCGCAATGAGTATTTCGCAATGAACTTCCGGGATGAGCGCTGGCTAACTACACTCTTTTATCAAAAGCATGTCACATTTTGATTGTTTTCGAAATACACATTTATGTATATATAGCGCGTCGAACGGATGGATTACAGAACCCATGCCGTGAATTATAATTATATGTGAGTTTGGTGTCCTTCGACGTGTTTGCTGACACATTGATTTGTTAGAAACTTAATTATTGGAAAATGATATAGTTCAATATATATATATATATATATATATATATATATATATATATAATTATATATATATATAATTATATATATATATATAATTATATATATATATATATATATATATATATATATATATATATATATATATATATATATATCGATTCGAATCGGTCTCGGTTGTATTACTAAACCAATAGCGTGGTTGACGTCTTTATGTTTCAAAATATCACTGACTCTACCTGTTTGATGATCGAAATAAAGCCTGCAACGATACATGTTTGATATTCCTAAAAAAACATCTACCTCATCCCTTTGATGCCCCAGACCAATTATAACAACACACATTTGATTTGATTAAAAACATATCTGTCCTGTGACATACCCGGCAGTTTTATGTAAGCATCCTGACACTAACAAATTAAATCGCTGCGCTCACGTGAAGTCGATCGATCAACCGTGTGTCCCGTGTGTAAGGCGTCACCAGGGTTTTGTTTCGCGTGACTGCTTCAACGCTGTGCAATTTCTTGCCACGGCATCTGACATTTAACAAGATTTAACAAGATTGCCACCTAGAGATTCAACTCTAGATGGCAGGTGGACTAGGAAGCCATTTGGCTTATCGAGAGTCCGACCTATCTATCTAAGTATACCCCGCCCGTCTTAGGTATATGTCGATTTTATTTTTAAATATATTAACACTACTAGCACCTACACAATCAGCTGATAATCTGTTCCATTCGTTTACTGTTCTTTGTGAAAATGAAAATTTTATAATATCCAGTCTACACTGCTTCTTTGCTAATGTAACTCCATGTCCTCTAGTCCTTCTCTCTTCCTTGACTGTGAAAAAATATTTCTGTCAATATTTTCATACCCATTCAATATTTTAAACACCTCAATCTGATCTCCTCTCAATCTTCTGGTTTCTAGTGTTGTTAAACCACATTCTTTTAGACGCATTTCATAACTAATATTCCTGAGTTTTGGTATCATTTTGGTTGCTCTCCTTTGTACTCTTTCTAGCATATCAATATCCTTCTTGCGATATGGCCTCCATGCTTGTATACAATATTCTAGGTGAGGCCTAACTATTGTTTTATACAGCGGTATTATTAGTTCTTTTTCTTTGTACACTATATTTCGCCTAATTAATCCAAGAATTTGGTTTCCCTTCGCTGCTGCAATTCCACACTGTTCTGAAACCTTCATGTCAGCACTAATAGTTAACCCTAAGTCCTTTTCCTTTAAGGTAGTATTTAGTACAGTACCACCCATTGTATATTGTGCATCTTCATCCCCATGTCCTGTGTGGAGGCACTTACACATTCCAAAATTAAACAGCATTTGCCACTTCTCAGACCATTCTATCAACGTATTAAGATCATCTTGTAAATGCTGTATATCTGCATCACTTTTAATTTTCCTAAAAACTTTTGTGTCGTCCGCAAACTTCAACACCTTGCTTATTATGTCATCATCCAAATCATTGATATATATTAAGAATAAAATAGGTCCCAGTACTGATCCCTGCGGTACTCCACTCAAAACCGATTTCCAGTTTGAAACCTCCCCATCAACTACTACTCTTTGTCTTCTATCAATAAGCCATTTTTCTATCCTGTTGATCATACCATTTCCTATGCCATGGGCCTTTAGTTTAAGTAGTAGTGTTTGGTGTGGCACTTTGTCAAAGGCTTTTTTTAAATCTAAGTAGATTATATCTACTGGTGATCCCTCATCTACCCACTTTGTGACATCTTCCAAAAAACATAACATATTTGTTAAGCATGACCTCGCTTTTAAAAACCCATGTTGAGATGGGTTTATCAATTTATTTTTAACAAGAAAATCAACCAGGTGATCTTTAATTAGTCTTTCTAATAGTTTGCAAATCACTGATGTTAAACTCACTGGTCTATAGTTCTCTGACTTGTTTCTCGAACCTGTTTTAAATAATGGTATAATGTTTGCTTCTTTCCATTCTAACGGAACTATTCCCTCCCCTAATGAAAAATTGAACACTGTTGCAAGCGGTATGCTGATTTGTTCTACAATTTCCAATAGTAATTTGGGAGGAATCCCATCCACTCCAGGTGATTTATTATCCTTCATATCTCTTATTTTCATAGCTACCATTGTTGGGGTTACAATTAGTTGTCCTAAATAGTCAAACTCTCTCCCTTCGAACTTAGTCTCAAGTACTGGTAATATACTAATATCTTCCCTGGTAAACACCGAACTAAAGTACTCATTTAGGTTTTCTGCCATTAAGAATCCCTCTGTCATTATGTTTCCATCACTACCTTCTAGAGGACCGACCTTATCCTGAACTTTCTGTTTACTTCGAACATACGCATAAAAACTCTTGCTGTCATGTTTTATATTAAAAGCAATTTTTTGTTCGTAGCTTCTCTTTGAATTTCTAATTTCAGCTGTAGCTTGATTAAGTGCTTCTTTATAAATGCTATAGTCTTCTTCACTTCCAGTATGTCTATATCTCTTCCACATCATTTGCTTGTACTTGATTTTTCTAATGGCTTCCTTCGATAAGTGTTTCTTCTTTGACCGTTTCCCCTGTTTTTTCAATGGAACAAATTTGTCAACGACGCAGTCAATTTCACTCTTTAAAATATTCCAGCATTCTGTTGCTGTCTTATTCTCAGTGTTTTATTCTAGTCTATCTTTGCTAAATATTCCCTCATGTCCTTATATCTTCCTTTGTGAAAAAATTTCCTGTACCTTATTTTTCTATTCCGTTCTCCCTTTACTTTGATGATAAAATGTAACTGGTTGTGATCACTACACCCCAGTGGCTCACATATCTTGACATTATCAACAAATTCCTTTTGTGAGCTCAATACTATGTCTAACACATTCTCGCCCCTGGTTGCTTCTAACACATGTTGAGAAAGGAAAATATCTTGAACTAAATGTAAAAACTCTTGATCCTCTCTCCCGGTACTCTGTAGAGATGTCCACTGTATATGCCCATGGTTAAAATCCCGCATAATAATACAGTCCCGTTTACTCACTTCTTTGATAGCGTTATGTATTTTTTCATTCTCTTCTATGCTTATGTTTAGACTCCGATACACTAACACAACAGTTAATGTTGAGTTTCCTGTAACTATGTTACACCAGACAGCTTCTTCACATTCTGCTTCTTTTTCTAGTTTTATTTCATAAGCCTGGATGGATTCTTTAATATATAAAATAACTCCGCCTCCCCTTCTTCCTAATCTATCTTTCCTAAACATTACATATCCTGTCATTCCTAATTCGGCTTCTGATATATTGGGGGTGGCCCAAGATTCAGTTATACCTATTATGTGAGGGTCAATATCTTCTACCATATTGTTTAGTTCATTTCTTTTGTTTACCCTGCTCCTTGCATTTAAACAAACACATTTATAACCAAATTCCGTAGGGCTTTCCAGGCTGTTCTTTGCTGATGTCTTTTTGCTATCTTTATCTATGCCTCTAATATTTGGCTTCTCTGTGTATCCCCCCTGCGAAACTAGTTTAAAAAGTTGCAACCTGTTCCATTGTCCATCGATCGAAGCAGGTTCTCGGAGAACACTGCTGCGCCCTTTCCGCTTAAATGGAGGCCATCTGTCATATACATATCTTCTTTCCCAACAAAATATCCCCACAAATCTACAAATCCAACTCCTTCTTCTTCACACATCTGCTCTAGTAATGCGTTAATTGCCATCCTCTTGCAGTTACTATACATTACTCCCCTTCCCCTCATCACTGGCAAGATTCCTGATAGTATGATCTGTTCAACTCTTGTCTTCTTCAGTGCCTCTACCAACTCTCTGTATCTCTTTACTATCCTGGTTGTTCCATCCCTGTCTGCATTGTTCGTCCCTACGTGTACCAATATAGACCCCCCTTGGCCATGCCCCAATACGTTCACTACCCGTTCAGTCACATGCTCTATCCTAGCTCCGGAAGACAAACAACAACATCTTCTCCTTTGCTTAATGTCCTGTCTGTCTTTCGCAAAATGGAGTCTCCCATAAATACCCTTTCTGTTCTCAATGCCCCCTCGATCACTGCTTCAGAGTAGCTCCTCCGTTTTGCATCTCCCTGGTTGCTGACTTTCCCCCCTGCCACTTTCCAACACTCTAAACATTGGAACGTAAACCCTTCCTCCGTTGTCTCTGACCAAGTTTTTCCGCACCCCGATACGGCAAAATCCACCAAGCTGTGGCAGTGGTTACACACCAAGTGCCTCCTTGCCTTCACTTGCCGCTTGCCAGGTGCCATATTACGATTTGTCAAAATCAACTCTTAGTTTAAACCAACTTAGTCTTTAGAAAGACTGTTTGTTTATTGTGTACAGCAACTGCAGCACACTTTATGTTATAAACAACTTACTACCTATGCTACCATGAACAATAAGTTTAGTCTGTACTGGTACCGTTCCCTAGCGGAAACGTTGGACACTACCTATATAAACAAACAAACAAGGGTTTCCTACTAAAACGCTTGTTTATTTTTAATAACAATGATACCTATTCACAGTTTTATCTTACATATGTAGTTGTTACTCTTATTGCTTTATCTCTTATATACTATATCAAATAAAGAGATTTGCTCAATCTTGTTTACAATGTGTCGAAGCCTAGATTACCCTTTTATCACCCACTATCCTAATCTGTTCAAAAATACTGTTAACTAACAAACTTTAACCAAAACTACTACTCAATATATGTCCAGTACCACTTTATGAATAACATTAACACAAGAATAATACTTATCAATCAATATTTCCGCTTGTTCTTCAAATTTTATACACCACCAATGTCAAACCTCTACATCTGCCAATTTTCCCGCCAGAATGCAGAGGAATATAATGATGTTCATTGGTGAGCAAACGAAAGTAATTTTCATAAATGTGATAGACTGTATTATATCCTTAAACTCGTAACTTAATAACTTATATATATATATATATATATATATATATATATATATATATATATATATATATATATATATATATATATATATATAATATAGAGAACGAAAGTAATTTTATAAATGTATAACTTATTATATCTACATTAATTTACAATAACGTTATATATATATATATATATATATATATATATATATATATATATATATATATATATATATATATATATATATTACGTTATCCAGATACAGAGGTAAGGATATAATACAGTATATCACATTTATGAAAATTACTTTCGTTTGCTCACCAATGAACATCATTATAATAAATTATTCCTCTGCATTCGAACATAAAATAATTATTATCAATTAGTTACACGATACACACATAAACAACATGTGCGTTGTTTGAATTTTATATAATTTATTAGATGTTCTGCTTTTTGATATTTTACACTAACCTTTGGTATGGCCAACGCATTTTGCCTTATTCTATACGTTAATCAATTTAAAATATAAATTAATGTTATTATTTGTGTCTACGCATATATAACGATATGAATTCTTGAACACCCTAGCTTTCATTTCAGGTACAATTATATTCGCGAAACCATGTCACCTAGCTATGTTAATTAACTAACTTATTTGGCTGGTTAATTAATAATGCACATATATTGCTCAGTTCATAGAATGATTTTATCTAGATTGTCTTGAAGGTCGCTTTGAAATCACTTTCGATAATCTTTGGAGCGACGACAAAACATTAAGTCAAACAGTGTGGCATTCCCACTAAGTCAAGTCAAAACGTTTATTCAAACAAATCAAACACGTTATATATATATATATATATATATATATATATATATATATATATATATATATATATTGTTTTGACTTGACTTAGTGGGAATGCCACACTGTTTGACTTAATGTTTTGTCGTCGCTCCAAAGATTATCGAAAGTGATTTCAAAGCGACCTTCAAGACAATCTAGATAAAATCATTCTATGAACTGAGCAATATATGTGCATTATGGATTCCAAACGCAACGTTTCTTCGCATTTATTTTAATACAGCATGTTTGATTATGTAGGGCAATATTTGTTCCAACATTATGTAAATTCCATACAAACGACACGTCGTTTCCCTCCGTCTGCCGTCCTATCGCTAGAGGGCGCGCACGGTTGCCGGGGCCGGAAAGCAGCGAGTGAAACGTCTTGTTCTAATTAATAATTGATAATGTTCTCTTTTTGCAGGAGATTCGTTCACTCGGGAGGTAGGCAGTGCATTCAGCACGAGAGATCGCGACAACGACGCGTACAGCGGCGACTGCGCACACAAGAGCAAGGGAGCCTGGTGGTATAAAGATTGTAATCTAGCCAACCTGAACGGCCAATACCTACGTGGCCCACACACGTCGTACGCTGACGGCATTAATTGGAGTAATTGGCATGGATATCATTATTCACTCAAGAAAGTCAGCATGAAACTTAGACCGTAGGTCTTTATATCCAAGCTAAATAGTAAATTCATCTCTCCATATTTCAGAGTTTTTTTATTTTAATGGTTTGTATAAAACATGCACACGGATAATGACATTACTTTTACGTTTCTGAAAATAATTATCTAATACGATGATTTTTTTAGAAAGATATGCGAGGCTTTCAAGCCGTTATCAAACTGTCTGCGCATTTCCTTTCACAGATAATTACAAATTGCGCTCGCTTCATTATTTCATCATATCACGTTCCGTGTGAGCAGTCTTGCATTCAAAATATGTTGAATTCAGCGATGAAATACTGTAAACAGTTTAAAACATTATTTCATCAAGTTCATTCTGAAATGCAGAATATTACATCTTGAAACAGTGACAATTTATTATTGGTCTATACTGAGCCTGCAGCATTCTTCCAGAATGTCATGACACAGTCACACATAGGCAAATGAAGCATGACCACTGTATTGCATTGTCATGTATTGATTTGTTGAGTTTGTGTCTAATATTTCATTCATTTATACAGTTATTTGATAAATGAATGGTTAATGCAAATATATTAAAATGTTCGCTGTGGTTGTAAACATTGAATACGTTGTGTAATTATCGTTATGGACATTGCAACATCGAGTTAGCTTGCCAATGTTAGCCGATATTAACATATTAGCTAAGTTAGTGATAATGATTGGTTAATGTATATTTAGTAACATAATTAATGTGGTTTACTGCTTGCATAAATTATACAAATGTCTTCATAATCATGGAGATTATGGCTGCTTACGGAAATGTATCGGTCCATCTATGTTACGTGCCAGTATTGACTAATTAATTAAATTACCATTAACATATTTGTTAATGTATAATTGTTATCATTATTAATGTGATTGTACACATTGTATAACATGTATACATATCTTCATAATCGTGGACATTATGGCCCTTTACAGATATATCTCAATGAGTCACGGTTAGATACTAATAATGGAATATTAATAATAATACTTACTTACTAATAATACTCGTGTTTCTTTCGCAAATTTGAAACCGAAAAAGAAAAGACGGTATTTACATGGACCTTAACAGTCCACAGTCCACAGTCCACAGTCCACAGTCCAGACATTATCGTATATGCCAAGACATTTACCACAAAGGGGTGAATCATTATATATATATATATATATATATATATATATATATATATATATATATATATATATATATAATGATTTAATATAATATAATATATATATATATATATATATATATATATATATATATATATATATATATATATATATATAATCATCATCATCATCAACATCATTGTGTAGTCAAAGTGGATTATGGTACTCTTTTCACTGTCGTATAGCTCAGTGTAGAATTCCTCTAGTCTTTCTATGATCTTAACTTGATCATGGATTTCTCTACCCTGCTTGTCC
>JAODUO010000805.1:417500-422500 GCA_025642075.2 Ridgeia piscesae | reverse complement strand
TATATGTTGTGCACCAACAGAGTATATTATACTCATTGATTCGTTTAGTTGAAGTAGTAAACATCGCGGAGTTGTTTGTTAACATCGCTGACATGATTAAAAGGTTACATCGCTTGTATCAGATATTCAATGTTCCCTATTATTCTTGATTCATGCGTCACTGATGTATCGCGACAAGAGCTAGACGTTGCTTACTGATATCTACTCCAAATATAAAGGACGTTTTTACACTCAGTATGATTTATTCCTTATTTATGTTACGTTTTTCCCTAATCACAACACATATCTTAACAGTAATGTGTTACAAGACGACAGTATTCACGGTTACCTAAAGACTGAAAAATCGAAAATGTTAAAAGCATCTAGTATACCAGAACATTTCTTAAATACCCCCATAATTGGAGATTGATGCCTGACAATCGGTTCAGGGATTAAATTCGTTTAAATGGATTCGCTTTCAAATCCCCCATGATAGACATCATCAACAGTGTGCAGCCGAATATCCCATGTTTGTGGGAATGCCTCAGCATGCAGTTCCCACAGCTCCCAGACTGTGCCTTTCTAGTATTCGTCTAGATCGCCTCTTCATTGGCTTGCTTTTCCCGGATGTTTTCCCTTCGCAAGGTTTCTAGGTGATGATACGTCATATCCATCGGATGTCTTGTATTCTACTGACCTGCCATGCCCAAGTCCATTCCCGTCTTCTTGCTTGTTCACCCATGTCTGTGACATTTGTCGTTTCTCTTAGCCAATGTTTGATTTGTGTCCCTCTATGTTACGTTTAACGTAGTTATTTCCATTTTTTCTTGTGACGCTGCTAGCATGTTTTTGTCTAGCTGGTGAATGCGCATGCTTCCATGCCGTGTTGATTGTTGGGAAAACGCAAGAGTTGTAGACTTGTCTCTTCAAGCAGGTCCCAATGTTGCCCTTGAAGATGTCGCACTTTGTTGGATCATGTCTGTGATGCTTTCGCTCATGATGTCGACATAGTCAAGTTATTGTAGTGTCTCGAATCGGTTTCTCAATTTGATTTGGGCTTCGATCTTCTTCGATCTGCTTTCCGTTCCATCCCAACGTCCAGTTTCATGTTGCTCATGACCATTCGGTAGTCACTTCCAATGTCGACGTTGATGATGACTGTTGCGGCAGTGACGATTTCTGGCCTTTTTAAAAGAAGTAATCGGTTTCGGTCTTGATTACTCCGTTTGGGCGTTTCCACCATATTTCCTCTCTGTTTTCTTCTGAAAAACGGTATATATGATTTTGTACTTTCTTGATATTGCCCATTCCACCAAGGTGTCGTCTCTTTCATTTTTCATTTCTAGCCCAAATTTGCCAGTTTCCGTAAGGTTTGTAAGGTAGTGAAATATTCCTTTGTTCTCCTCAATTCTCCGGTCCTTATCACACCCCATATCAACCTAGTTTGCCTTAGTTCATCTTTCAGTCTTATATATGTTCATCTCTTAGTAGTGTTCTTACGTCGCACGTCCGTCGCTATCTTTAGTCTTTCTCTTTCGGCGGCTCTTCTTGACCCAGGTTGTCTTGGCACTCCATGCACGTAGCCGTGCTTGACCAAAGCCGCCTCCTTGGTAATATACTCTTTCGGTACTGCTGGGGACTGGGGCATTGGCTTCGTAGTATTGTGCTTGCTGGTGTTGTTGGTTGTTGGCCTACCCATCTACACTAGTTAGTGCGGGGGGCAGGCGATACCGGGTGAACGAAACTGTCCGAGTTTCGTCCCGGTGGCTTTATCAATACCGGACCACCAACCATCCGGCACCGGGATTCGATCCCCGGTTCGGAGTCCGGCACGCTAACCACTCTAACCGTAGTAACCCTACGGAAAATTAGTAGGGGTGGGGGGATGGGGGATGGGGATGGGGGATGGAGGATGGGGTGATTGCAACCGGGGAAACAATTATGAACTGTGCAGCATCTGTAATGTTAATGTGCATTTATGTCACATGAATTTCCCATTTCCGCGTAATTCTCTTGCATGTTATTGTGAGGCTGGTGTTGCTTCCCCTGCTACTGTAAATATATGACGATCGAGATTCCTTGGAGAACATTGTGTGAACTATGTGAGTGTTATTTTGGAAGGAATCTGTAAGCATTTGGATACCAGTTTGGTAAAACCCAAGTTTAGCACAACTTTCGAATAAGGTCATGATTTCACATTGAAGATTACTTCAATGTGAAATGCGGCGGTGATGGCATTTGTCAATGTCATCGCATAGTGTGCTGTTCTGTCGGGGAATATTCTACATGTTCTAGACGTTCAAATTGGTCTGTGTAGATCCGTAAAAGACCTCAAACATAGTTATGTTATATCTTGGTAGTTGGATGGAATTTCAGACCCATCCACGTATTCATATGAAAACCAACATGCAAAATAAGTAAATTGCTGACATAAAAAACTTTATTGACATGAGGATGGTGTGTCATTTGTAAATTGTTCGATGTTATATTAGTTATACGATGCTTATGCATAAATTGACCGGCTGTGTGTAGAGCATGAAGAAAAATGATAGTACAAATCTCACGAATTTACGGGTTTTCGCAAATACAAATATGGCTACACGTTAGCAATCAACATATTTTGATATAAAAGTTGCTACTAGTGATTTCGAATCAATAGAGACATAATCATAGTTTGATGTGGTTGGATAAAAGGATCAGAAACAAAATGTTGTTTTATGGATGGTTCTCTTTGTTCATAAAATGTTATTTATGATGCGCAACCAATCAAGTAATATTGACAGTTAACTTTTAAATCAACTTGAAAGAACTTGTTTTATGATGAACATACGGTGTGTGCGTGTTTGAGCGGGCTGAATCGCGCGCGCGCACGTATGCGTGCGTGCGTGCGTGTGTGCGTGTGTGCGTGTGTTTGCGTGTGTGTGTGCGTGTATGGTTTTGTGTGTATGACTGTGTGCGCCTGCCTGTGTATGTGTTCACAAAACAGAATTACTTATATAAGTAATTGCAATAACGCAACTGATTACTTCTGCCATGTACGTTACATGATATAGAATAGAAGAATATGTATTCAAACCTCATGGTCCTTTTTGGTTTTCTTTGGAGGTTTCATTTTTGAACGGTTTGTCAACGTCTGTAAAAACAAAGATAGAATGTAACAAACTGTGACACTTCACGTTCAAATATGACAATGAAAGATAACTTTTCCGTAGCATCGCTGTTTTTGTACACACACGTGCTGAAGTTAAATCTTATAGCAAATATCAGTAACCAGGAAATGTTAAGGTCTAACGGCAATGTTTGTATTTTTCAGTAGGACTATTGGTCTTGTTTTGTTTTATGTTTGTGCATGTAAGCTAAATTTAAGTGTAGTTTTTACTACGTTGAGAGGCGTGGCTGGTTTGTTCCTGAAAATTGCACATATCACTAGAAGGCGACATGTTCATGAAGGCACGGCGGCTGTGTTTGCCATGCTTCAGAAAGCGAGAAAGAGCCCCAGCGTAGCACGGAGAAAGACGCTTGAAGGATGAAGATGACACATCCTTTTCCAATATTCACTTTCTACTGTTTCATGTTGCGTATGGAAACGTGATCTTGTCTCCATCAGGTGGCATTGTGAAAAAACTTTGGCATTTGCGGCAAACAGCTAGCGGGATGCACCACAACGTAACCTTGGGTACTGAGCGAAAGTACTACTTCGATGAGTCTGCAATGGTTGAAGTCATTCATATTGCTAAGATTATTTCGAGCTTGAAAGCATCGTCCAGAGTCTGTATTCAAGATTACTTCAAAGTTGGAGAACGTGGGTCTATCACAGTAGGAGGTGTTCCAATTGAATGTGCCACAAGAAAGAATGCCACTATATAGCACCTGATCAATGGAAACGGTTTTCCAACGCTGAAAACGGCGCTAAAATACTCACCAATCCAACATCAAAACCGATGTTTTGGTACTTGGGAAGATGTACATTGCAAAACAAGTCATCGATGGCGATCCCACAACGGTTTTCAGGCATGAGCCTTTCCCGACATAACTGGCACAATTTAGAGAGTCACGTCTCGTTGAAAATCGAACCGATTGTCTTTCCTTGGTGTTCCCGGCCAAGGTGGCCACCATTTGCAGACGCAAAGTTTTAGCCGTACCTGCCGCCACTTAGAGGAAGCTTCTATAGGCTCTACAGCAAAACAGGAATACGCCAAGGAACTGTTTATAGCGTTTTTCAGAAGGTAACTTGAAACGACACCGAGGTTGGAGATAGAGGGATTGTACGTTGTTACCAGTTTGACACTAACATCACAGGAAATGCATGAGTGCATATGACAAAAGAAAACAGAGTTCAAAAAGAATGGCGAGAGCTCCAAGATAATTCACGGTGGTGGTCAAGACACCCGGCAACATTGTTGGAAGTGCAATAGTGGACTGTGATATCATTTAAGCATTCCATAGCGTGGGGTAGAGGCGTGGAAAGCTTGGTTTGATGTTCGCGGAGCGATGGAGACATTTCCAACCGTTGCGAGGTCACCGTTTGCCAACTAAGCCGTGGTTAGTCCAGCATTAAAGTCGGTGGAGCAGAGTTCATAACCACATGTAAAAGGTCAGGTGCAGCGGCGTTTGCTAACGAGGCAAGACGATAACTCGTCACTGAGAAGAACTGAAATTGGCCTTCGATCGTCTACCACCAACAGAGGATGCATTGCTGCAACACGCCGGCTGCATCGTCTACCAGGTAAGCACATGTTCCTTGAGGTGTGTTGCTCACCCGTAGGTGCCGCGTTCGAGGATAAATGGTCTCCCCCTCCCTCAACGTATCCGGAAGAACGAAATGTTTGCCGAGAGCTGTTGCGTTGTTTCGAAAGCCGCTTGCCTCGTTCTGCAGGCTCCACTTGCTTTGTAGCTGGCTTGCCACGCGGGGGGCGATTCGCGCGTGCCTGTTGTTGAGAAGTGACATGTGTTTATATTTAATATTGATCTGTTCGGGGATCGCCAGTTCGCATGTGTGTACATGGAAGGGTGGGGAGAAT
>JAODUO010000805.1:410000-412500 GCA_025642075.2 Ridgeia piscesae | reverse complement strand
GAGACGGGAGACGGGGAGACGGGGAGACGGGAGACGGGGAGACGGGGAGACGGGGAGACGGGGAGACGGGGAGACGGGGAGACGGGGAGACGGGGAGACGGGGAGACGGGGAGACGGGGAGACGGGGAGACGGGGAGACAGGGAGACGGGGAGAGACGGAGACACGGGGAGACGGAGAGACGGAGAGACGGAGAGACGGAGAGACGGAGAGACGGAGAGACGGAGAGACGGGGAGACGGGAGACGGGGAGACGGAGAGACGGGGAGACGGGGAGACGGGGAGACGGGGAGACGGGGAGACGGGGAGACGGGGAGACGGGGAGACGGGGAGACGGGGAGACGGGGAGACGGGAGACGGGGAGACGGGGAGACGGGGAGACGGGGAGACGGGGAGACGGGGAGACGGGGAGACGGAGAGACGGGAGACGGGAGACGGGGAGACGCGGGAGACGGGAGACGCGGAGACGCGGAGACGGGAGACGGGGAGACGGGGAGACGGGGAGACGGGGAGACGGGGAGACGGGGAGACGGGGAGACGGGGAGACGGGGAGACGGGGAGACGGGGAGACGGGGAGACGGGGAGACGGGGAGACGGGGAGACGGGGAGACGGGGAGACGGGGAGACGGGGAGACGGA
Source organism: Ridgeia piscesae (assembly GCA_025642075.2). NCBI lineage: Eukaryota > Metazoa > Annelida > Polychaeta > Sabellida > Siboglinidae > Ridgeia > Ridgeia piscesae. Next base: position 411,865 of record JAODUO010000805.1, on the reverse strand, counting down.
GAGACGGAGACGGAGACGGAGAGACGGGGAGACGGGAGACGGGAGACGGGGAGACGGGGAGACGGGGAGACGGGGAGACGGGGAGACGGGGAGACGGGGAGACGGGGAGACGGGGAGACGGGGAGACGGGGAGACGGGAGACGGGGAGACGGGAGACGGAGCGGGGAGACGGGAGAGACGGAGGTACGGAGAGACGGAGACGACGGGAGACGCGGAGACGGGGAGACGGGGAGACGGGGAGACGGGGAGACGGGGAGACGGGGAGACGGGGAGACGGGGAGACGGGGAGACGGGGAGACGGGGAGACGGGGAGACGCGGAGACGGGAGACGGGAGACGGGGAGACGGGGAGACGGGGAGACGGAGACGGAGACGGGGAGACGGGGAGACGGGGAGACGGAGAGACGGGAGACGGGAGACGGGGAGACGGGAGACGGGGAGGAGACGGGGAGACGGGGAGACGGGGAGACGGGGAGACGGGGAGACGGGGAGACGGGGAGACGGGGAGACGGGGAGACGGGGAGACGGGAGACGGGAGACGGGAGACGGGAGCGGGAGACGGGGAGACGGGAGACGGGAGACGCGGAGAGACGGAGAGACGGAGAGACGGAGAGACGGAGAGACGGAGAGACGGAGAGACGGAGAGACGGAGGAGACGGAGAGAGCGAGAGCGCAGACGGAACGGGGCAGAGACAGGGGAGAGAGAGGAGAGGGAGAGGGGAGAGGCAGAGGGCAGAGGGGAGAGGGAGAGGGGAGAGGAGGAGAGGAGAGAGAGGCAGAGAGGCAGAGAGGCAGAGAGAGAGAGCAGAGAGGCAGAGGGAGAGCGGAGAGGCAGAGAGCGGAGAGGGAGAGGGGAGAGGGGAGAGGGAGAGGCAGAGAGGCGAGAGGGGAGAGGCGAGAGGCGAGAGGGACGAGAGGCAGACGGGGAGACGGGGAGAGAGGCAGAGGGGAGAGGAGAGGCAGAGAGAGGCAGAGAGGCAGAGGAGGCAGAGAGGCAGAGGAGACGGAGAGGGCAGAGGGAGAGGGAGAGGGAGCAGAGGGCGAGAGAGAGGCAGAGAGGCGAGAGGAGACGGAGACGGGAGAGAGGGGAGAGGGGAGAGGCGGAGAGGCGGAGAGGCGGAGAGGAGCGGAGAGGCGGGAGAGCGGAGAGGCGGAGAGGCGAGAGGAGCGGAGAGGCGGAGAGGCGGAGGACGGAGAGCGGAGAGACGGGAGAGGCGGAGAGGCGGAGAGGCGGAGGAGAGGCGGAGAGGCGAGAGAGGCGGAGAGGCGGAGAGGCGGAGAGGCGGAGAGGCGAGAAGAGAGGCAGAGAGGCAGAGAGGCAGAGAGGCAGAGAGGCGAGAGCAGAGGCAGAGAGGCGGAGAGGCGGAGGCAGAGAGCAGAGAGGCGAGAGGCAGAGAGGCAGAGAGGCAGGAGGCAGAGAGGCAGAGAGGCAGAGAGGCAGGAGAGGCGAGAGAGGCGAGAGGCAGAGAGGCAGAGAGGCAGAGAGGCAGAGAGGCAGAGAGGCAGAGAGGCAGAGAGGCAGAGAGCAGAGAGGCAGAGAGGCAGAGAGGCAGAGAGGCAGAGAGGCAGAGAGGCAGAGAGGCAGAGAGGCAGAGAGGCAGAGAGGCAGAGAGGCAGAGAGGCAGAGAGGCAGAGAGGCAGAGAGGCAGAGAGGCAGAGAGGCAGAGAGGCAGAGAGGCAGAGAGGCAGAGAGGCAGAGAGGAGAGGCAGAGAGGCAGAGAGGCAGAGAGGCAGAGAGGCAGAGAGGCGGAGAGGCGGAGAGGCGGAGAGGCGGAGAGAGGAGAGGCGGAGAGGCGGAGAGGCGGAGAGGCGGAGAGGCGGAGAGGCGGAGAGGCGGAGAGGCGGAGAGGCGGAGAGGCGGAGAGG
>JAODUO010000805.1:392500-405000 GCA_025642075.2 Ridgeia piscesae | reverse complement strand
ATTCTCTGCACTTCTCCTTCAGTTGGGTTACGACATGGATGTGGTCAGTCGTTGAGTATCTGCTTCTGAATCCAACTTGCTTTCGGAACAGGTTTTCGTAGAGTGTCTTCTCTAGCCCTTTCTTGAGTACCTTCGTGGGTACTTTATAGATGTTTGATAGTAGACATATCGGTCTGTGATTTTTGAGGTCTTTGTTATTTCCCTTCTTGAAGATCATCACTATCTTAGCGTTTTTCTACGCTGTGGGTATCCGTCTTACTGATAAGCAATTAAACTCAACCCATCGATATTAATTTTGTTCCGGCACAGATGAAAGGTGCTTCAACCGTATAACCAGCATTCTGGTATAAAGCGTTTTAATATATGAATGTTGAATCGTTTTGTTTGAGGTGTGTTAAATACAAACAAATAATTGTTGATAATAACGAACTCCGTGACGAGTATCGAGATATTGAAATGTACCAATAATTGGGTAGTGCTGTTTGCCTATTCGGCTGTTCATTGCCTGACGCATCAAACGCAACACCCGATATCTAATTAAATGGATCCTTTAAAAAAAATTAAATAAAATAGTTTAATGTATGAAATGTTCACTAATCCTGTTAAAATAAATGTTTAATGTAATTATGTGCATTAATTTTACTGAGCTCTGTTTTTGCTGGTGTTTAAACGAGTCGGTTAGTCGTACGTCACAGAAAAGAACAAGAATAAGAGGACGATGTTTGACTCGTGTAAGTGTAAACAGACGGCAGATGGACTAACCTTCTTGTGGCCGACAGTTCCGAATATTTCCTCGGGTGGCTCCTCAACAGCCGGCGTCGGTGCTGACTGCTCCGTCGTGGACGCGTCTTCTTCGTTCTCCTTAGATTTGTCCCCGTCCTTCCCTGGCTCTTCCTCGTTAATCACAGTTGTGTTGTGGATCATAGCGCGGGCGCCGCCCGGTGCATTCTGGTCGCGGTCATCTCGCGCGCCGTGGAAATCCCTCGGCGGCTTCAGGATGTTCGACAGAGCCAAAATGTGGGTGCCGAGTGTCCGCTCCAGCGAACGCAGCGTGTCCACCAGTCGAGTCGTTTCGACGACCATCTGAGAACAGCCATGTCTTCGTCACCGTCATCGGCAGCGATTCGGGGCGATTTTATTAAATCGATAATACGCCGTAAATGTCGTTCGCTCGGAAGCGTCGAAGGCACGTGGTTAAGTTAAGGTATGGGTGAAATGTGATCGGCCGAATGAAGGATAATTAAGAAATATATTAAAAGTGGGACATGCATGTAGATTTATGGTACATACACACCCTATACACGCACACACGCACACACGCACACGCACACGCACACACGCACACACGCACACACGCACACACGCACGCGCTCACACGGCACACGGCACACGGCACACGGCACACGGCACACGGCACACGGCACACGGCACACGGCACACGGCACACGGCACACGGCACACGGCACACGGCACACGGCACACGGCACACGGCACACGGCACACGGCACACGGCACACGGCACGGCACACGCACACGGCACACGGCACGGCCACGGCACACGGCACACGGCACACGGCACACGCACGACACGGCACACGGCACACGCACACGGCGGCACACGCACGCAAACGACACACACGGCACACGCACACGCCACGACGCACGGACACGCACACGCACACGGACACGAACGGCACGACGGCACACGCACACGCACACGGCACACGCACACGCACACGACAGCAACGGCACACGCACACGCACGCACACGCACACGCACACGCACCACCGCACACGCCCGCCACCGCACGCCCGCACGCACGCACCGCCCCCCCCCCCCCCACCCCACACGCCACCCCACGCCACGCACACGCACACACGCACACGCACACGCACACGCACACGCACACGCCACGCACACGCACGCACACGCCGCACGCACGCCACGCCCGCACCGCACACGCACACACACGCCCCGCACACCACACGCACGCCGCACACGCACACGCACGCACACGCCACGCACACGCACGCACACGCACCACACGCACACGCACACGCACCACGCACACGCACACGCACACGCACACGCACACGCACACGCACACGCACACGCACACGCACACGCACACGCACACGCACACGCACACGCACACGCACACGCACACGCACACGCACACGCACACGCACACGCACACGCACACGCACACGCACACGCACACGCACACGCACACCCACACGCACACGCACACGCACACGCACGCACACGCACACGCACACGCACCCCACGCAGCACCCACGCACACGCACACGCACACGCACACGCACACGCACACGCACACGCACACGCACACGCACACGCACACGCACACGCACGTTGTTTCCCTTTAAGCGAACTGAGGTGGACCCTTTTGGGAGTCTGTGACCGCTTTCGGATATTTGAGAAGCAATTGTTCCAACCCCTTCGTCACCACTGATGACAGCCGAGTGGGTGGTAATCGTTCAGAGCTATCACCCTGGATGACCCGGATCCCGGATAATGATTGCAATTTTAAAAGTGATCGCTTTGTGTGCATATTTGAATAATGTATTAATTGTCCAGTGTTTTGTTATACATTTTTGATTAGTTCCTGTCATCTATTAAAAAAAAAACTGGGCGTGAGCTTCACAGCAGCTTGCCTTTTTCGGAATCCAAGATGGCTGTCCAAATGCTAGAAACGGCATAACATCTTAACTGTTTGGCTTAGGAAGGGGATCTCGGGTTCTAGACACAGTTTTAGGGGGCAAAGAATCCACATAATTTTTATTCGATCGAATTACTAAAACACGTCTTGCAAACGAACCTGAAGCTGCAGATTGTGCGCGCGACGATCAATATGGCCGCCGCCGGCGCCGCCGGCGCCGCCGGCGCCACCACCGCCACCTACGCCGCCAAAGTTTGACGCCTGTGAGACTGGCGGTGCCGGAGACACCATGTTCCTTCCCGACGTGTACATCGTGTCGAATGTGGTGGCGACCAGAGGCGGACAAATCGGAAAGAGCTTTGCTGTTTTTGAGCTGTTGTCTGGGCGACTACAAACATTCGTAAGAGTGCCACGTGAAACGATCATGTATTATATCTGGGGATGCGTGCGTGCGTGCGTGCGTGCGTGCGTGCATGCGTGTGTGTGCGCGTATGCGTGTTCGTGTGTCATTATGTGCGGGCATGCATGTGTGCCTGTAAGTGTGTCTACGTAATATTATGTGCATGTATACATGACAACATTTCATAGGCATTTGAGTAATTGTTTTGATTTTGCCTCACGTGTTCTCGGAAATGTGGTAGCTGTGGAAACAGTACTTATTGCGGGAGGCGGCTTTGTGACATATCAGAGCGAGGGTGGTTCTGCAAATACGTGAAGAAAGGCCAGATTTACATCAACACTTTGGTGGCATAGAGCTCGTACAGGTCAACGGACCAATATCAGAAGGGCCGTATATTTCACGAGATGGCATATACATAATTACACATAACATAATTATACATTAGACATACAGTATGCGGATATTGGATCGAATATGTCGTATAGACGAGGTTGTAGTATTCTAGGATGTTACTATTTATAGTACGTTAATACAATTACAATTAATGCAACACTCTCAACATAGAAAATATGTTGGGGTGGTCATTTGTTAATTATGTTCGTCACACTACAACGTATCATTAAATTGTAACAAGCGTTGTGATCAAAACGTTCGCTCCGGACAACTTGCCAAAATTAATTACGAATATGCCACCTCAGTCTTCGGGCGGTGAATGTGTATAATCAATTAACCACCAGTCAAACAAGCTCACAAGGTACGTTTTCGTCTTTACCTAACCTTAGACAGAGCCAGGCCCAACAGTAGTTAATTAGGGTTTGTTCGGGATACACTTCTAAGCAGGAAGGGCGCAGGCAAGCAACAAATATTAATAAATTATATTATACGAAATACGCATTGGCCCCCGTTGCGTAATGGTTCCTGTGGCGTGTTTACAAACGTCAGCTACAAAATACCTCAGAAAGGCGGAATATACATAGATAATAAGGGTTGGACTCTCAATATGCCAAATGTTTCCTTGTCGACTTGCTATCTGGAGTTCAGTTTCTGATGGCAATCTTGTTAAATAATGTAATTATTACCACCACCGCGTTATCATTTCGACTCGCGGCACGAAGTTTGTTCGCGCGACTTCGTCTCGCGGTGTATCTATTCTGTAAATATTTTGCTAAAATATACCCTTTTAAAGAATTCGTTTGTACAAGTGGAATAAACTAAGTGTTACAGTTTTAGAAAATTGGTATAGTTTGCAAATATTTCTTCATATTGGAAAAGAATCGGCATGTTCTGATTCATGTGTTCGATTCGCGGGCTGCAACAAGCCGTTTTGGGCAATATTTCTGCAGGCAAATGTTCCCTAAAATGTATAATTTGGTCAACCATATGCATTGTTAATGTTGATTGATTGATGTGATGTTACGAAGACATTGCCGTTTAGCAGCGTCAATAAATGTAACTAATCTAAAACTAAAAGTCTACCAGTTTTATTTACTGGAATGTGATATCTGGCACGTGTAGTCAATAAAAACCAGACACAAAATCGTCTCACCTTTACAGCTGAAACGACCTTGAAATGTACATTTGAACCAAACGAATCCTACTGCTATCTTCCCTCTTTCAATGTCTTGGCCTTGGCCTCCCAAGGCCAACTACATTAATATATGAGGGTAGCGCCAGCCATTCCGTCGCCATTACAGAAATAACAACGTTGACGTTGTGCGAGACCGTTGTATCTGTGACGTAATTGTCACGTGAGATTTACGCGACCGACGATGACGTAGACGGGCGGGATAACGTTGAACTTACCAGGTAGTAGCTTTTGTCAATTAGAGCGCGATATCTATTTCACCGATCGTGGCCGGCAATAAATTAAGCTACAACACAGTGCTAATGTTGTCACACAAAAAGTCCGTTCACCAATAGGCCCTATATTCAGTAATACAACATTATTAAATGATTGGTTAATTTTGGATATGCCAGATTGTTAAACCTTTCGTAAATGTGATATTGGAATGTAACTAAAATAGTGCGAGAAGATTATTACAAATTATGTCGACATCTGACTAAAGCTAAATGGCATGCAGTAACGTATATTTACATAATATGTATGGGAGTGTCCGAGTATGCAGGTGTTGCAGTACCTCAGGTATTGCAATAGCTCGGGGAGTTTGACGCCCCTGCTATGCAGAGTTGTAAACCACTGCCTTGTGGTACATGTTCTTGACAGAACCGAAGGCTAACGGAGCAAACCCTAACCAGTAAACCATGTCACTGTGGCAGCATCAAGGGCGGTTGATTTATGGAACTCCCAACATCTCTCGACCAGCCACTGCAGGGGCAAATAGTTTGCGCCTGTCTTGAACAATGAACAATTTTAAAGGACATTTTATATATATATTTATTTATTAACTAGTTTACACCACAATTATTGTTAAATAGATAATCTATTATTTAAATGTTGTCTTTATTTATTTATTATATTACAAAAACTGTTTAAAGAACAAATTATGTACAATGTATATCTATATATATATATATATATATATATATATATATATATATATATAATGAAATATAAATAAATTAAATTATGTACAATGTATATTATATATATATATATATATATATATATATATCTTATATTTATTTGCCATATTTCATTTTATTGTATATATAGGCACCATATGAGTCAACGCCAGACTACATTCCAATTCATCATGTAATGTATGTTGAATATGGCAATAAAGCTTTATTATTATTATTATTATTATTATTATTATTATTATTATTATTATTATTATTATTATTATTATTATTATTATTATTATTATTATTATTATTATTATTATTATTATTATTATTATTATTACTATTATTATTACTATTATTATTATTATTATTATTATTATTATTATTACTATTACTATTATTATTATTATTATTATTATTATTATTATTATTATTATTATTATAATAATAATAATTATTATTATTATTATTATTATTATTATTATTATTATTATTACTATTATTGATATGTTCTTGCCGGTGTAGACCTCTATTTTGCTCCCCGGGTGAGAGAGCCGCTAGTAACTTGCAAAAGCCAGCGGCACTTCAACACTTTTTGCTGGCAGCTTCCATGAAATGTACAACTGCACGAATCACCTTACTGGATCGGCCGTCGCCCGGGTTACCAAGGACCGCGCTGCTCGACCTCATCTTCCGTCGACAGTGGAAAATCAGCTAGGAAGAAGAAGAAGACAACTATTGATAATTGCACAATGGAACGTCAGGACACTCCTAGACCGAGAAGCAGCTGACCGATAAGAAAGACGTACGGCACTAGTAGCAAAGGAACTTACCAAATACAACATCGACATCGCCACCCTAGGTGAAACAAGGCTCTCAGAGTCTGGTAGTCTTAACGACTTGGAACACTCTTTCTTCTGGAGTGGCAAACCCGAAGGAGAAAGAAGGGAGGCCGGAGTGGGCTTCGCTATCAAAAAGGATATCGTCACAAAGCTGACAGAAATGCCACGGCAGTAAGCGCCAAAATCATGACGATGAGAATACCTCTGAGCAAGGACAACTTTGCTATAATTATCAGCGAGTACGCACCAACAGTGACAAACCCAGATGAAAACAAGGAGGCCTTCTACAACCAGCTGGCAAGTGTGCTCAGTGGCATCCCTCGTACAGATAAGCTACTGCGACTTCAATGCGAAGCTAGGAAGGGACAATGACAAGTGGTCTTGGACAAACATGGGATTGGGAAATGCAACTCCAATGGCGAGCTTCTAAAGACTATGTGCTCTGAGTTCGAACTGATAGTGACGAACACCATATTCAAGCGGAAGGATGAACGCAAGACCACTTGGGTGCATCCTCGTTCCAGACGCTGGCATATGATCGACTTCATTATCACGAGGTGGACATCCACAGTACCCGAGCCATGCATGGAGCTAACTGCTGGACCGATCACCAGATGCTGAGGTCAAAAGTGGCTTTCAGAATACGCCAAAAGCACAACAGGCAAGGGACAAGTAAGCTGACCTAGCTCAACACAGCAAAACTAAGTACCATCAGCCATATGGAGATTGTTGAGCAGGAAATGGAAAGTGCTCTCGCCCAATGGGAGGAGAATGAAAGCTCAACACCAGACGAGGAATGGGCAGCTCTGCAGCAGGTCTTATACAACACAGCCAAGACATATCTTGGCAAGCCAGAGAGAAAATACCAGGACTGGTTCTACCCCAACGACCAGAAGCTACAGACTCTTATGAGCAGAAGAGACCAAGCCCACCAGAGAGTTGCAAACCAGGAGCACTAGATCCACTACTGCAACATACAAAGATGCCTGCAGACTGCTACAAAAACACACCCGTGCACTGAAGTCATACTGGTGGGAAAGGACGGCAGTGGAGCTGCAAAGAGCTGCTGACAGAAATACATGAAAGGCTTCTACAATGGACTGAATGAAGTGTGGGAACCCAAGAAGAAGTGACCTGTTCACCTGAAATCAACAGATGGAATGGAGACCTTCTCTGATAGCAAGAGAATTGTGGCAAGATCGAGTGAACACTTCCAGAAGCTACTCAACGTCCCTGGCGACATAGATCATGAAGCTCTGGACAACATCCCGCAGCGCATTACCAAGACAAGCCTCGATGAGATTCCAACCACGGCGGAGATGGCTAGAGCAATCGCCGGCCTGAAAGATGGCAAAGCACATGGGACATAGAATTCCTGCTGAAATATTGAAGCACGGAGGAGACAATCTGTTCAGCAGACTGTACCAACTAATCACCAATGCCTGGGAGGTGGGTTCTGTACCACAAGCATGGAAGGATGCCAGCATTGTGACAATCTACAAGAAAGGTGATCGAACAGACTGTGGGAGTTATAGAGGAATCTCTCTTCTTTCCATAACAGGCAAGATCTTCGCCAGGTTCCTCCTCAACAGACTATCTACCCGCATAACACCAGAGGCACAATGTGGTTTCAGAGGTAACCGGAACACCGTGGATATGATATTTTGTCTCCGACAGCTACAAAAAGGTGCATGGAGCAGGACCGACCACTGTACATGGTATTTGTCGATTTCAGTAAGGCGTTCGATACAGTAGGAAGGACCGGGCTATGACAGCTACTGAGGAAGTATGGATGCCCAGAGAAGTTCACAACTATGATCGAGGCTCTATATACCGGAATGATGGCGAATGTTAGTGTTGGAGGGGAAGTCTCGGAATCGTTCAGTGTTACAAATGTGGTCAAGTAAGGTTGTGTACTGTCCCCCACGCTCTTTTCCATCTTCCTATCAGCAATGCTCGACGAGGCTTTCCGAGACATGGGAGATGGCGTCTACATACAGTTCAGACAGAGCGCTGACCTATTCAACGTCGCACACTTCAGAGCGAAGACCAAGACTTCCCGGATATTGATGAGAGAGCTGCTTTTCACAGATGACAGTGCACTGGTTGCCCACTCTGCTGAAGAGATGCAGCAAATAGTGGATGCTTTCTCCGATGCGTCAAAGAAGTTCGGCCTGAAGATTAACATCAAGAAGACGGAGGTGCTGTACCAACCCAACTCTACAAGAAACCGAGAGGAGGATATCATGTTGATGGAAACAAGCTGAACTCCGTTCTGGAATTCACCTACCTCGGAAGCACTATATCAAGTAATAAATGCATTGACGATGAAATACAGAGGGGGGTGGCCAAGGCTAGTGCATCTTTCGGCCGACTACGCCAGAGACTCTGGAACAACCACCATGTGTACATCCGGGTTAAAGGCAAGATATGCCCTACAATCCTGCTGTCCACCCTCCTATATGGAGCCGAGGCCTGGACAGTGTACAGACGACAGGTGAAAAAGCTGCATGCCTTCATGATGCGACATCTGAGTTCGATCATGAGGGTAACCTGGATGGACAAAGTGACAAACAAGGACATACTCGAACGGACAGGGCTGCCATCTATGATCTTCTGATCAGAAAGAATCTCCGGCGGACTGGACACCTCATGAGCAGATTCTCAACTCTCAACTGTCTTCTGGTCACAGAAAGAGAGGGCGCCCCTCGTCTCCGGTTCAAGGATACCATCAAGAGAAACCTGAAACTGAGAGACATAAATACCGACTCATGGACATCACTCTCTCAACAGAGAGATAAATGGAGAGCAATAGTCAAGTGATGGAAGCAGTCTTTGTCGCATCGCGATTGACAGCATGATGATTATGATGATGATGATGGTGGTGGGGGTCGTTACAAACCCCATCAGCATCGGATACGTTCGCTGGAAAGAAATATAATTAACTATTGTGGACCTTTGCTGTTCACAAATAAATGCGCTTGTGCAATGTACATAAGCAGAATGTTCCTTATTTGACTCGTGTAAGAACGTTAGCTGAAGCTCGAGATTCACTTTCTCTATGGTAGGTCTGCACATGTATAAGTCAGCGTCCAGATCATGCGTTTACCACTGATTGGACTGTTTTACAACAAGCAATGATTCCTTGGCGACGTTCGGTGTTTAAAAAAGGTTATTAGAGGGCTCCATTTTGGTCACGTCATACGGAAGGAATCGGAGCAACATTGCATATATTTCTTTATGCAAACGAACCATATGTGATGGCGTCATTCATACGTTTTTGTTTTTTGTTTTCAAATAAGGTGAGTTTAATACAGTAAACTATTTATGTGTTGTATTTTCAGGTTGTGTCGACCTAGCGCCGTTGGCATCGTCTGGTCTAGACAGCGGTCACGTGACCGGTCAAGAGTGCCGGTATTGGACGTTCTAAAGTACACTATCATTACGAGCGGTGGTGGTTGTTTGGTGGTTGTGGTGGTGTCTGTTGTTTGTTCACCACATCAATTTTTATATCAATGATATGTCTTAAAAGGTAGACACCACGTCTACTGAAATATATCAACTAATGGGCGTAATTGCAGGTCAAAGAAATGTGTTAGATAAATACCACTGACAGGGCGGACTGTTCTCATTTAAAGTAGTGCGTGCTCAATATTTTAGTGCATGTATTTTTTTAAGAATGGATCGATTTAAATAAATTTTTATGAAATTGATTAATATGAGTCATCTCAACTTTATGTCTGTCGTCGCCTTTGGAGACGGTATACGTAGTCAAATCTACCTGTACGGAAAACCTTCACTATGTTGTTACAGTAATAAAACACCCCGTAAACAGTTATTAAATCTGGTAAATTAATAACATATATATATATATATATATATATATATATATATATATATATATATATATATATATATATATATATATGCTATTAATTTACCAGATTTAATTGAATTTACCCAGATGTCATATCAATCACCACTATAATATAACATATATAATTATATAATATATGTATGTTTGCTTATTTATATGATATCTGGGTCTAGTAAATAATATTAATAAATGCTTTTTGATCTTCGTGTTCACGTGTTGCCATGAATTAGTTTATTTTATTATTTTATTACACCACAAAATATACACATTAGTAGTAATAACCAGTAATTGAGATTGAAGAATTTAATTCCCCTGATATGTGTGGGCGTTTGACATGTGCTGGAACCAACCATCTTAGATGTTAAGATACTAACATCTGGTTTCCCGCGTCAGTCAGCATGATTAATATACTTAGTGCCGAAGAGTCATCTTCACGTCGTGGTTTACTCACTTGACCTACTTATGACTCTGTCTATCACGTGTCACTCTTTCTTGCAGATGCGACGTGAGTTAAGGTGAAAGGCGGACCACATTTTCGCGGTACAGAAAGTTGCGTAGTTTCAACATGGCAGAGTCAACAACACCGTATTACAGCATTCTCGATAAGTTAGACAGTGCTATCGAGAGGCTGGACTTTCTGTTCAAGAGGCACATGTTTCAACTAGAGGTCATGAAAGAGAGACGCTGCCACCTCCACCGCGCCATGGCGTTGTTATGCTCAGAAGGAAAAGGCGCGGAACGCGTAAAGATACGACGACAGATATGAAATCAATAGGGGAGTCGAAAGAAGAAGAAGAAGATGAAGACAAGACACAGGAATCGGAATCCCAAGGAACGGAAGCCACGGAGGAAGAACCAGCGAAAATAGAGGAACCACCGAAAATACAGGAACAACCACCTGTAAGGACTCGTTGCTGTTGGCGTGTGTCGCCATTATTAACATCGCTGTCGTCATAGCTATTACTGCTATAATTGTCATCAATGTCACCAGAGTGACCAGTGTCATCACTGTCTTTAAAATACCTCCTCTGTCACCATTGTTATCACTCTCATCACAGTCATCGCTGTCATCATATTCACCACTATCACCATTGTCATCACTGTAGTCACTGTAGTCACTGTCATCAGTGTCATCACTGTCATCATTGTCATCATTGTCATCACTGTTATCACTGTCACTACTCTCATCACTGTCATCATTGTCGCCACTGTTATCACTGACACCACTGTCACCACTGTCACCACTGTCACAACTGTCGTCACTGTCAACAATGTCGTCACTGTCACCACTGTTATCACTGTCACCACTGTCACCGCTGTCACCGCTGTCATCACTGCCATCGCTGCCATCACTGTCATCACTGTCATCACTGTCATCACTGTCATCACTGTCATCACTGTCGCCTCTGTTATCACTGTCAACACTGTCACCAATATCATCACTGTCGTCTCGGTCAACAATGTCGTCACTGCCATCACTGTTATCACTGTCACCACGGTCACCACTGTCACCACTGTTACCACTGTCATCACTGTCGTCACTATAATCAATGTCGTCGCTGTCATCCCTGCCATCACTGTCACCACTTTCATCACTGTCCTCAATGTCATCACTGTCACCACTTTCATCACTGTCCTCAATGTCATCACTGTCACCACTTTCATCATTGTCCTCAATGTCATCACTGTCAACACTGCCATCACTGTCATCACTGTCATCATTGTTAAAATGTCATCACTGCTACCATTTTCACCACAGTCATCACAACAATCACTATCATCAGTGTTGTCACCGCTGTCACCACTGTCACTACTCTCACCACTGTCAAACATGTCATCACTGTCATCGCTGTTATCAACTGCACTGTCTGTCGCGCCAGATCATGGTGTACCTGCGTGTGGCGTTCGAGCGTGTGGGGAAGGTGAACACTACTGCTGGCCACTATACGGCCCGACTGCTTATCGAGGCCCGCTGGATCGACCCGAACCTTCATCGGAGATTCAAGGTGATTCGTGCCTGCAGACACACCAGCACCATCTTTATGCAACTGAGCATATTGATGTTTGTAGTTTTAGTTAAATATAAGACAGTGATTGTAATGTACAGTTCCATCTTTTATATATGTATTACAAAAACATAAGTACAGCACAGAACACGTATGTGATGCTTA
>JAODUO010000805.1:365000-382500 GCA_025642075.2 Ridgeia piscesae | reverse complement strand
ATGTGTACTTGGTTGATGAATGTTACGCTTTAGCGCTTTGTTATGCACAGAACAAGTTCTGCTACTCTGGGGCTGATTTGTTTACCGTCACTCACTACTCTTTCCATTTCCTGTTTATGGGAAAGACTACTCCTGTTTGGCCTTGTTTGCTTTAGAATGGTATAGTAGGTGGCCGCTTTGTAAGGTAGTGAAACATTCCTCTAATTTTCTCACATCTCCGATCCCAATTACATCCCATACTAACCTGGTTTCCCTAAGTACTCCTTCGAGTTATGTATGTGTTCATCCCTTAGTAGAGTCTTTAGTGTACTTACCCTCATTCGGCGGCTCTTTTTGACCCAGAGATTCTTAGCACCCCCTGTACGTAGTCCCACTTGACCAGAGCCGCCTCCTTGGTCATGGACTCTTTCGGTACCGCTGGTGACTGCGGACCACGGTTTTGTAGCGCTTTGCATGCTGGTGTTGTGGGCGAAATAGGGTGAACGAAATTGTCCAAGTTTAGACACGGTGGCTGTATCAGTAACGTACAACCGACCTGCCAGCACCGGGATTAGATTCCTCTAGTCAGGAGTCCTGCACTCTAACCACTCGGCCACCGCGCCCTATATATTGTGTGTGTGTGTGTGTGTGTGTGTGTGTGTGTGTGTGTGTGTGTGTGTGTGTGTGTGTGTGTGTGTGTGTGTGTGTGTGTGTGTGTGTGTGTGTGTGTGTGTGTGTGTGTGTGTGTGTACTCGTATATATATATATATATATATATTCGTTTTAATGATATGTATGTATGTGTGTATGCATGCATAGACAAGTAGTATACAAATATATACATATTTTTATGATATATATATATATTATATATATATATATATATATCATAAAAATATGTATGCATACAATTTAATTTGAATAGATAAATAAACATCACTAAATCATATATTAGAGTATATATACATATATATATATATATATATATATATATATATATATATATGTATATATATATATATAGTATATATACTCATTTTGATTTAGTGCATGGTTTATTTATCTATTCAAATTAAATTGTTTGAGAAACAAATGTATGTATATAGTTGTATTGTGTATTGATACGCTAACTGTGGATGCGGGCCGTCATCCCCTCCCAGGTGCCGATATCCATCTTTATGCGCTCAATCGCATCATTGCACTAATTACTTCAGACACATCGTCTGACGACACATTAAACACAAACGCACTTATTTAGTCACACTTTTACTGCTCGGTCGATGTGCCTGAGGAGAAAGCAGAAACAATGGACGAATTGAGTGGCGAGCCACTCTCGAGAGGGCGCCACTGTGGCGTTACGTTCGCATCACCGGGATGTTACCGTTGACGGTGATAAATATTTAGTTAATTATTGAACGACATCCATTTGTTGAAGCGTATAATCTGTCTTTACTACATATGCCGTCCGTGTCGTTTCTACTGTCAGTTAGTATTTAGATAGCCAGTTAGTTAAGTATAGGCAGTAACTGGTGTAGAATTTAAGGCGTGGTAACCGTTTGTTTCAGCTCAACGAGGAGTTCGCGCCGTTGGACAGTGAAGAAACTATAGATCATGAGCCAGTATGGGACGCTTCGGAATTGTGAAAGTTGGTGGCGTTACTGCAAACAGAAGTGCCGTACGAACTATTGAACTATTGATATAGGCTTTGTCGTAGCTGGACGACGACACTCATCTACAACGACGTCGTAGTTTGACGTCTACGCGCCGTCTAAGAAACGTGATTGCGTTGACAAATGAGATGAAGCAGAACTGACAAACACATTCTTCGCGACTTATGCTGTGTTTATATAGCAAAAGTATTATTATTCAAAATGTTGCTAACGCATGCTTGAATAGCCACCGGTGTGATGACGTCAGGTGTGAATACGGACACACCTCGCATCAGAATCGCCGTGTATCACGAGTTGGTACCTTTTAACACAGTTTGTGCCATGCCCATTAGTCACCTGATAACGTTTATTCTCTCGCATGCTGCCAAATATCGTCAATTCCGCAAGGACGTTTGATAGTTCACTTGTCATTTGTCGTTGCCGTCATCCTTTGCCGTCGATGCTTGTTCTATGTTTTCCAAAAAACCATATTGCTCCTGAAACGAAAAGACAAATATACCTCTATGGCCATCATCTATTGCGCATGATACTCAATTAATAATAAAGGATATAAAACGTGCAAGACATAGTTTATTTAATTAAGTAATCGCGCACTGGTGTGTGTTTTAGTTGATGTGTCCACGTAATTATATGCAAGTGTGCGCATGCGTGACTATATGCTTGTGTGCTTGCTATATGCGTGTGTTAGTATGAGAATATGTTGTACGTGTACATGCTAGGACATGAACGCAAGGCTGCTACAAAATAGAAACGCTGGGTATTGAAGCATCATAACTACATAATACTTTAATATTATATCATAACAAATGCATGGGCGGACGTTATCCCACAAAGGTGTCCTTTGGGATGCATATCGAACTCGCAAACTGGAACATGTAGAGCAGAATTTCATAGGTGTTATTATGAAATCGCTTAGATGTGTAACGTCAAACGTAATGTTACAAATTATAATTCACTTACGCGTGCAACCTTGTTTGAAGAAAACATGTTCAATCTTCTTGTCGTCTGAAAAACACACATAAGATCAAATATGCAGCAGACATAACACGTGTTGTGGGCAAAATATCATGCAGTATAATCTGTCTCGTACGATCACCCAATACAGGTTGTCGCCGGCGACTACAATACTACTACAGTTGTAGTAACACTTACATTTGCACTGCTCTAAAATACAGACGTAAACGCGTCACTTGCAAAATAGTCCCGTAATCTTTTGGAAATGCCTAAGGCTCTAAGCAAAGATGTTTTAAAGAAAGTGAATATATTAAACATTAATTCGTTTTAGATATATTTAATTGTTTTGATTAGAGCCTTCGACGTTTCTAGAAGAATGTGGGACTATATTTTACAAAAAGTTTGTTTATATATATATATATTATATATATATATATATATATATATATATATATATATATATATATATATATATATATATATATTCAGTGTATGTAAAATGTATTTTCAAAATTAAAATTTAATATACTTACAGTTTTAAACATGTACATTTCAAACATTGGAAAAAATTATATTTATATTGTGATATACACATATGTGTGTGTGGTGTGTATAAAAAAAATCCTAAAAAAAAAAAAGTATATAAACATGTATATAGTACATGTTGTAGTTTAAATACATTTTATATATCATATATATATATATTTTTATATATATATATATATATATATATATATATATATATATATATATATATATATATATATATATATACATATCGATCTGAATTTGAGCATCAATAATATGTGTTTGCTCGTGCGTGCGTGAGTGCGGGTGTATATTGCGGGGCATTGATCGGTGAACGTGCATTAGAATCATTCCTGCAAACACGTACGATAGACATCACATCGACCTGGACTTATTTGCTCGACTCATTTCGAATATGACAATCCCCTACTACGTGCAATGTTACTTTAAATGCATAAGCCTCTACAAAATAATCGCAGAACTTACGGCGAATACGGTTTTGATGGCAAAGACGACCTGGTAGCCGCCGTACAGAACGGCCAGGCTGATGGCGGCCCACTTGTCCGCTTCGCCACGCATTGTCTCCGGCACTCGAGGAACGATGGCGTGCCACACGCATATCAGGCACATCAGGCACATTGACACCAGGATGTAAGTGTCCTAGAGTCACACAGCAAACACAGAATCGTTGTTAAAGGAATAAATACTCTATAATAATACAAATAGTAATAATAATAATAATTATTATATTTTAAAATGAACGTGTCACGCAGTTGATTTCCGTGGAAAGTTGTACTTATCATTATTCTATAATATAAATCAAACTTGATCTTAATAGGAGGCTCATTGTCGCATGTCGCAAACGCACTTTACCACAAATTAGACACTGTATAGGTCTATGTTACAGTGAATATTTCGGTAGTATTATCATTAAGACAATGCTGCCGATTTATTCTTGAAAGTTGTAAAGTGCAAATTATGGGTCTGATTATAGGTGTGTGTGTGTGTGTGCGTGCGCGTGCGCGTGCGCGTGCGCGTGCGCGTGCGCGTGCGCGTGCGCGTGCGCGTGCGCGTGTGTGTGCATGTATAATATATATATTATATATATTATATATATATATATATGTGTATATATAATATATATATATATATATATATCAATGTGATATATAATATATATATGATATAATATATAATGATATAATATATGTGTGTATATATATATATATGTGTGTGTGTGTGTGTGTGTGTGTGTGTGTGTGTGTGTGTGTGTGTGTGTGTGTGTGTGTGTGTGTGTGTGTGTGTGTGTGTGTGTGTGTGTGTGTGTGTGTGTGTGTGTGTGTGTGTGTGGTGCGTGCGTGCGTGCGATACGTAAGTTATAATATAATTAGTGATAAAGTGTTGTTTCTGATACGGATCACACCCACGTATATATATATATATATATATATATATATATATATATATATATATATATATATATATATAATATATATATACTACATTGACTAACACGACACACACACACACAAACACACAAACACACACACACACACACACACACAACACACACACACACACACACACACACACACACACACACACACACACACACACACACACACACACACTTGACGTAGACAGTCCTGCCGTCTGTCCGACTCGACTCACCAGGCTCGTGAGGTAGGAGATACGAGGCAGGTTCTGGTTGACGATCGACTTGAAGGTGATGGTGGTGAGCATGAGGATGAAGGACAGCTGCAGACGGTTTTGTGTCAGCAACACGTCGACGGCAAACGTCGTGAACGTCATACTGACGATGACCAGCTGTAGGGACCACGTGGTTTATATAGTCGCACGAAGACACTGCAGTTGTGTGTGTGTGTGTGTGTGTGTGTGTGTGTGTGTGTGTGTGTGTGTGTGTGTGTGTGTGTGTGTGTTTGTGTGTGTGTGTGTGTGTGTGTGTGTGTGTGTGTGTGTGTGTGTGTGTGTGTGTGTGTGTGTGTGTGTGTAGTTGTGTATGTGCGTGTGTTGTTGTATGCATGTGCATATGTAGTTGTTTGTGTAGTTGTGTGTGTGTGTGCGTGTGCGTGCGTGCGTGCATGCGTGCGAGTGTGTGGTACATATCAGAAAAAGCTCTATCGAATTTCTTCGAATTATGCGATACCACACACATGGGCCAGTTAGTGGGTGGGAGGGTGTATGGGTGTTGGTGGGTGGGCGTGTGTGTGCGTGCGTGCGTGCGTGCATGCTTAATTGTGTATGCAAGTATGTACTCGCCAGCACGTGTACGTATATATGAGTACGTGCATGAAAGCAATTCAATGTAGTCATCCTTCACCACACAGCACCACGTATATCTGTTTCACTTTTTCCCTGACACCACGAACTTACCGCGATTCTAACAAGTGGACGGACACCAGACACTTACCATTATGAAGAATATATTCCACACGAAGAATCCCGCACGGCGCGTGGCTTTGCACGCGACTGACAGCGCCGGGTGACTGAAGCGGCCATTGTGGTGGATGTTCTTGGTCGATTTTTTCCACGCATGCGCATAGTTGTGGAGGTTCCATTCCTGCGCGTCGACGAACGACTGCACGTTCACTGCGCACAGCTCCGTCTGGTCTGGCTCGAGACTAACTTCCGTTGTCAACTTTGCCGAGACGACGGTTATGGTGAGATCCTATGCAGAAGTCACAAGATACGGCGTGACGCAGCTTAGCAGTCATCTTAATGTCGTGGTGGTTGCAGTAAAACGAAATATCAGGACAATCGCGGCCAACATCAATTGAATTTTAAATAGAATAAAAAACTTTGTAACATATAAAAGTACTTTATTAAAATTGTAATTCGTAGCATGCCCGATTAAATTATAAAACTACATAATATATATATGTGTGTGTGTGTGTGTGTGTGTGTGTGTGTGTGTGTGTGTGTGTGTGTGTGTGTGTGTGTGTGTGTGTGTGTGATGATGTGTGTGTGTGTGTGTGTGTGATGTGTGTGATGTGTGTGTTGTGTATGTGTGTGTGTGTGTTGTGTGTGTGTGTGTGTGTGTGTGTGTGTGTGATGTGTGTGTGTGTGTGTGTGTGTGTGTGTGTGTGTGTGTGTGTGTGTGTGTGTGTGTGTGTGTGTGTGTGTGTGTGTGTGTGTGTGTGTGTGTGTGTGTGTGTGTGTGTGTGTGTGTGTGTGTGTGTGTGTGTGTGTGTGTGTGTGTGTGTGTGTGTGTGTGTGTGTGTGTGTGTTATAAATAACAAAGTATTTATATTTCGCTACATGCTACCACTGAAATTTGATACCTCAGTTATTCAACAACATCCCAACCAAATCTGCTGTAATAAAATTGCGTCGTAGCTCGCATTCGAGGCTTAGATAGCGTTCCTAATTGCATTCATTTCTAGCGTACATCAGCACTGACGTAGCCTTGCGCAAACCGGGTCCCTATTTGGGCCACAAAAGTCCGCTAAGACCCAACATTGTTCAAACATCGCTATGTCTGGGATTATGTGGAAATGTATGGAATTTAGGTAAACAAAATGTCGGCGAAATTAGGATTGGTGCGAAGTCTACATAAATGCAAAAATCTGTGTTTCAATGAGCATCTGCTAATTATATTGTTGTGTCTTGATAAGCTGTTCCATGTCTTACTGATGACTGTTTCATTCAGCCACTCAGTCAAAAGCGTGTATTTAAACAAATCAAATCGGAAAATTCTGAAAACAAATACTTACTCTGCCATATAACTTTTTTATCGGAAATCGAAAGCAGCTGTTTCACTATTCAACAATTCTCATTCCATACAACAATAATTATTAGTAATTCGCCTCAGTCGTACAATGTCTTAACTAGACACAGCGCTCTCGTGACCGCCGCTTACTGTACCTGCGTGTCGAAGGGGAAGTCCTGCAACTCGAAGTTCTCCTGGAACCAGCCGTTGGCGATGTGTCTCTCGTAGACAGTCGCGTTGCCCGAGACATCGAGCGAGAATGTCTGCCAGGTCCGCTTGCACACGTTGTTCCTGGCGTTCTCAAGGAACAAACCCGGGTTCCAGTATTGTTCCCAGTCGACAGCTGCCGCGTCCTGTGGTAAAGACCACGTGTTCATATGAAAGTACATATTCAATATTGCATTTTTTTCACGATTTCATGAAATGGCATTGACTGTATTGCCATTGTATTTTATGTGTTTGTTTCAGTATGTGTTTGATTTAAACTGACTTTATTATGTAATACATGCATGTGCAAGAGACACAACATTGATAGGTGGCTTTTTGTACAGTTGTCACTGGTGCAGATATTTTATTTAGCAATAATGATTTCGTAAATTTCAACTGACACGGTAGGTGAAGGTAGATTGATATGGACCTGGCTGCTGACACAATAGGTGAGGATAGATTGATATGGACATGGCTGCTGACACAATAGGTGAGGAGAGATTGATATGTGCATGGCTGCTGACACAGTAGGTGAGGAGAGATTGATATGGACATGGCTGCTGACACAATAGGTGAGGAGAGATTCGATATGTGCATGGCTGCTGACACAATAGGTGAGGATAGATTGATATGGACATGGCTGCTGACACAATAGGTGAGGAGAGATTCATATGGACATGGCTGCTGACAGAATAGGTGAGGATAGATTGATATGGACATGGCTGCTGACACAGTAGGTGAGGGTAGATTGATATGGACATGGCTGGTGACAGAATAGGTGAGGAGAGATTGGTATGTGCATGGCTGTTGACACAATAGGTGAGGATATATTGATATGGATATGGCTGCTGACACTGTAGGTGAGGGTAGATTGATATGTGCATGGCTGGTGACAGAATAGGTGAGAATAGATTGATAGGGATATGGCTGCTGACACTGTAGGTGAGGGTAGATTGATATGGACATGGCTGGTGACAGAATAGGTGAGGATAGATTGATATGGGCATGGCTGCTGACACAGTAGGTGAGGGTAGATTGATATGGACATGGCGGGGCGGGGGACACCAAATAGGTGGGGGAATTAAGGAATTGAAATAGGGGGAAAAAACATGGCTGCTGACACACTAGGTGAGAGTAGATTGATATGGACATGGCTGCTGACACACTAGCTGAGGGTAGATTGATATGGACATGGCGGCTGACACAATAGGTGAGTATAGATTGATATGGACATGGCTGCTGACACATGTACACAGTAGGTGAGAAGATTGAATGGACATGGCTGCTGACAAATAGGTGAGTATAGATTGATATGGACATGGCTGCTGACACAGTAGGTGAGAAGATTGATATGGACATGGCTGCTGACACATAGGTGAGTATAGATTGATATGGACATGGCTGCTGACAAAGTAGGTGAGGAGAGATTGATATGGACATGGCTGCTGACACAGTAGGTGACGAGAGATTGACATGGACATGGCTGCTGACACGGTAGGTGAGGATAGATTGATATGGACATGGCTGCTGACACAGTAGGTGAGAGAGATTGACATGGACATGGCTGCTGACACAGTAGGTGAGGATAGATTGATATGGACATGGCTGCTGACACTGTAGGTGAGGATAGATTGATATGGACATGGCTGCTGACAAAGTAGGTGAGGAGAGATTGATATGGACATGGCTGCTGACACAGTAGGTGAGTATAGATTGATATGGACATGGCTGCTGACACTGTAGGTGAGGAGAGATTTACATGGACATAGCTGCTGACACAGTAGTTGAGGAGAGATTGATATGGACATGGCTGCTGACACAGTAGGTGAGGAGAGATTGATATGGGCATGTCTGCTGACACGACAGGCGATGAAAAATTGTTATATCAGTTATATCTGTGTGAATTTCAATCTCTCTCACCTACCGTGTCACAGCCATATCAATTTATCCCTACCGTGTCAGCACATGTCCGTATCCATTACGTCGCAGCCATGTCCAGTCAATCTCGTCACCCTGTCCCTGTCAATCTCTACTCACCTACTGTGTCAGCAGCCATGTCCATATCAATCTCATCCTCACCTACTGTGTCAGCAGCCATATCCATATCAATCTCTCATCACCTACCGTGTCAGCAGCCATATCCATATCAATCTCTCATCACCTACCGTGTCAGCAGCCATGTCCATATCAATCTCTCATCACCTACCGTGTCAGCAGCCATGTCCATATCAATCTCTCATCACCTACCGTGTCAGCAGCCATGTCCTATCAATCTCTCATCACCTACCGTGTCAGCAGCCATGTCACATATCAATCTCTCATCACCTACCGTGTCAGCAGCCATGTCCATATCAATCTCTCATCACCTACCGTGTCAGCAGCCATGTCCATATCAATCTCTCATCACCTACCGTGTCAGCAGCCATGATTCAATCTCTCATCACCTACCGTGTCAGCAGCCATGTCCATATCAATCTCTCATCACCTACCGTGTCAGCAGCCATGTCCATATCAATCTCTCATCACCTACGTGTCAGCAGCCATGTCCATATCAATCTCTCATCACCTACCGTGTCAGCAGCCATGTCCTATCAATCTCTCATCATCCTACCGTGTCAGCAGCCATGTCCATATCAATCTCTCATCACCTACCGTGTCAGCAGCCATGTCCATATCAATCTCTCATCACCTACCGTGTCACAGCCATGTCCTATCAATCTCTCATCACCTACCGTGTCAGCAGCCATGTCCATATCAATCTCTCATCACCTACCGTGTCAGCAGCCATGTCCATATCAATCTCTCATCACCTACCGTGTCAGCAGCCATGTCCATATCAATCTCTCATCACCTACCGTGTCAGCAGCCATGTCCATATCAATCTCTCATCACCTACCGTGTCAGCAGCCATGTCCATATCAATCTCTCATCACCTACCGTGTCAGCAGCCATGTCCATATCAATCTCTCATCACCTACCGTGTCAGCAGCCATATCCGTGTCAATCTCTCATCACCTACCGTGTCAGCAGCCATGTCCATGTCAATCTCTCATCACCTACCGTGTCAGCAGCCATGTCCGTATCAATCTCTCATCACCTACCGTGTCAGCAGCCATGTCCATATCAATCTCTCATAACCTACCGTGTCAACAGCCATGTCCATATCAATCTCTCATCACCTACCGTGTCAGCAGCCATGTCCATATCAATCTCTCTCATAACCTACCGTGTCAGCAGCCATGTCCGTATCAATCTCTCATCACCTACCGTGTCAGCAGCCATGTCCATATCAATCTCTCATCACCTACCGTGTCAGCAGCCATGTCCATATCAATCTCTCATCACCTACCGTGTCAGCAGCCATGTCCATATCAATCTCTCATCACCTACCGTGTCAGCAGCCATGTCCATATCAATCTCTCATCACCTACCGTGTCAGCAGCCATGTCCGTATCAATCTCTCTCATAACCTACCGTGTCAGCAGCCATGTCCATATCAATCTCTCATCACCTACCGTGTCAGCAGCCATGTCCATATCAATCTCTCATCACCTACCGTGTCAGCAGCCATGTCCATATCAATCTCTCATCACCTACCGTGTCAGCAGCCATGTCCATATCAATCTCTCATCACCTACCGTGTCAGCAGCCATGTCCATATCAATCTCTCATCACCTACCGTGTCAGCAGCCATGTCCATATCAATCTCTCATAACCTACCGTGTCAGCAGCCATGTCCGTATCAATCTCTCATCACCTACCGTGTCAGCAGCCATGTCCATATCAATCTCTCATCACCTACCGTGTCAGCAGCCATGTCCATATCAATCTCTCATCACCTACCGTGTCAACAGCCATGCCATATCAATCTCTCATAACCTACCGTGTCAGCAGCCATGTCCATATCAATCTCTCATCACCTACCGTGTCAGCAGCCATGTCCATATCAATCTCTCATCACCTACCGTGTCAGCAGCCATGTCCATATCAATCTCTCATCACCTACCGTGTCAACAGCCATGTCCATATCAATCTCTCATCACCTACCGTGTCAGCAGCCATGTCCATATCAATCTCTCATAACCTACCGTGTCAGCAGCCATGTCCGTATCAATCTCTCATCACCTACCGTGTTTGCAGCCATGTCCATATCAATCTCTCATCACCTACCGTGTCAGCAGCCATGTCCATATCAATCTCTCATCACCTATCGTGTCAGCAGCCATGTCCATATTAATCTCTCATCACCTACCGTGTCAGCAGCCATATCCATACCAATCTCTCATCACCTACCGTGTCAGCAGCCATGTCTATATCAATCTCTCATCACCTACCGTGTCAGCAGCCATGTCCATATCAATCTCTCATCACCTACCATGTCAGCAGCCATGTCCATATCAATCTCTCATCACCTACCGTGTCAGCAGCCATGTCCATATCAATCTCTCATCACCTACCGTGTCAGCAGCCATGTCCATATCAATCTCTCATCACCTACCGTGTCAGCAGCCATGTCCATATCAATCTCTCATCACCTACTGTGTCAGCAGCCATGCCCGCACTATTCCCTCTCCACCCACCACGCTAGTCTTTCCGTCTAACTCCGGCTCCCTCCACTTGGCTTGGAAGAACAGTTCCGCCGAGTATTTCTCGTTGACCGTGTCAATCTCGCCTATCTTGACAAACACTATCATGATGTAGACAGGTCTCGCCTTGAGAACACAAGACACCCAGCATGTAGCAGTAGTATACAGTATACACGCCATCTTAAGTAGCATGTCTGTTTTATATTGACATTATATACGTCCCTCTCTCCTCACTCGAGTTGGGTTCCAGCGAAAATGAGATAATAGATGGATACTACAGACACAAATTATAGAAATTACTTACATAATGTTAAATTGTTCTAACTTAGTGAATACCTTACGTCTGTAGTTAAATATATTGAAAGATTCCAATGTGTAATATTCTAAGTTATTTCATAGACAGTTTGCCTTTTTTCCGGGACTGTTACTAGTAACTGTCATTAATGTAGTGTTCACAGCAGCACTGCAGGCAAACGTTGACGGTCCGATACGCTCTGTTGAGTCACAGTGCACGAGGCACGATACATTATATGTGTACGGTTCTATAATTAATTCAAGAATACATTTGTAAATGTGCGTGTAGAACATATATACAAGCATACACACAAGCACATGAACATGAACGCGCGCGCACGCATGCTCAAACAATTATAAAGAAAGAAAGTGTATTTCTCTGTGGTAGCCATAGCGGCTGAAAAGTACAATAAGACCATTACGAGTGATAAAACAATGAATTAAACACACCACCACACACACTCATACACACACATACACACACGCGCGAGCACACACACATACACATATATACACACATACATACACACACACCCTCCCACACACACCTACACACAGGCGCGAGCATACACACCCATCACATACACCCACACCCATCACATACACCCACACCCATCACATACACCACACACACACACACACCCACACCCACACACACACACACACACACACACACACACACACACACACACACACACACACACACACACACACACACACACACACACACACACACACACACACCACACACACACACACCCACACCCCACACACACACACACACACACACACACCCACACCCACACCCACACACACCACACACACACACACACACACACACACACACACACACACACACACACACACACACACACACACACACACACACACACACACACACACACACACACACACACACACACACCATATGCACACGTACGTCTAACCTCTGGCTGTCTACGGCGGGTCGGTGACTCGGTCAAGCGTCCGTCCGGATCTGGAGGTGTCGTGAACCCGGACA
This sequence comes from Ridgeia piscesae, assembly GCA_025642075.2. Lineage (NCBI taxonomy): Eukaryota > Metazoa > Annelida > Polychaeta > Sabellida > Siboglinidae > Ridgeia > Ridgeia piscesae. The sequence continues at coordinate 369,531 of JAODUO010000805.1, read as the reverse complement.
GTAGATTCAGATATTTGTCCTGTAGTGAGAAGCCTAGCTTACGGCCGCCACTCGCAAAACTACTACTATGAGTCTTTAGCGTTTCCTCCAGCGATATAATGGCGCCTGTGAGTTTGTCCACTTCGGATGTCGATCTCTTACGAGGCATGTTGTCGATGTGTGTCTTCTTTGATATGCAGTAACGTTACAGTTAGGTATCGGGCAACGCATCCAAACGACCAGTCGAACTTAAATCAGATCTTCACGTTGGCCCATAACATGCCTCCTTGTCATATAACGCCCATTGAGTCGCTGTGCTGCGCTGCGCTGCGCTGTGCTAGGTCTTGTCTGTCTCAATCAATGTAGAAGTTTGGGTCAATAGACGGTTGTCGACAGTCTTATACCTGGGTCTACACACAGTCGACACGTCCGAATAAGGAAAACCATGAATTCACTGATCGTATTCTGGTGTTCTTTTTACTAAGAAATGCTGTATGTGCTTGTGTGTGCCAGTATTTATCTAGTATTTGTTAAGTGATTACGTACTCCGCACATAGGCTGTGACAGAGTCAGTCGGCCGTGACCGCGCTACATGTTGATACACGTTCAGTACACAAGTAAATCGTAATTCGGATTGTATTGCCTGAACTGCTCGAATGGTGATACGTAATTAATGACGTCAGTAGGCTGGGATATATATGTGTGTATAATACTAACACGTATACTTTTTCATAAACAAAATGCCCGCCATAAAAAACGTTTTACTCGTTCTTTTGGACAGCTTATTATGACTTCTGCTGAAGCAATTCCTGTAGACAATCGAGGCCTTGTTGTTGTTATTTCAAGTGTGTCTTGCGCCTATTTCAAATCTTCAATAAAGACCGCCCAGTGCGTTCAACCGTGTCGAATCACTATTTACTTATGCAACGGTATTACAATCCGATATTGATCTTGCCTAAAAATCAATTCATGAGGTGTCGACTTTAATTGTAGTGAACATTACTAAGACTGCAGGCGTTGACCGACCAAGCCATGTCGAACACAGTCAATTAATTTAGACAGTGCTAAGTCTGGTGCATTTACTGACATTCTATACTGTTAGCTTGACTGGCAGCTGAAGGTCTGTGATGTTCGTAAGCACACATTTTATATGGACGGACGGACGGACGGACGGACGGACGGACGGACGGACGGACGGACGGACGGACGGACGGACGGACGGACGGACGGACGGACGGACGGACGGACGGACGGACGGACGGACGGACGGACGGACGGACGGACGGACGGACGGACGGACGGACGGACGGACGGACGGACGGACGGACGGACGGACGGACGGACGGACGGACGGACGGACGGACGGACGGACGGACGGACGGACGGACGGACGGACGGACGGACGGACGGACGGACGGACGGACGGACGGACGGACGGACGGACGGACGGACGGACGGACGGACGGACGGACGGACGGACGGACGGACGGACGGACGGACGGACGGACGGACGGACGGACGGACGGACAGGACGGACGGACGGACGGACGGACGACGGACGGACGGACGGACGGACGGACGACAGACGGACGGACGGACGGACGGACGGACGGACGGACGGACGGACGGACGGACGGACGGACGGACGGACGGACGGACGGACGGACGGACGGACGGACGGGTGGATTTTTTTTAGTTGATTGGTTGGTGGTCGTGTCAATGCAATGTTTGGTAGAATAATTTCTTGATTTATCGACTGATCGATCGATTGATTCTTTTTCTCTCTTACCCTTTTTGTTTGTAATTTATGTCCCAGTATGTGAAGTTTAACGTACGTCTTCCCATGTCACGGTGAACTTGATCTTCAAGCAGGTTCCATGTTTACTTTTAGAAGACTGAGTACATACTTGTCTTGGTTCTTTCTTATTTCCTTTTTTGGGGAAGATTATCATCAGCTTTGGGTTATTACGTGCTATGGGTATTTGTCTTTCTGATAAGAAGTTAGTGTATACCAGATCTTGTATCTTCGACATGGTAGAGTCTCCTACTGTTAATGCTTCGGTGCTAATAAATTGTTGCCTCGTGGTGTTCCATTCGTCGTATCTCTTAGCGCTGCCTCAACTTGCCATGTAATAATTATATCGGGTACATCTATCGGGTCGATGTGAACTGTAATATTCTCTTCACTCTCCTATAGCTTGGTGTGATATTCCTGTACTCGATCTATGACGTTATCTTGATATTGATTTTCTCAAACTTGCTTGTCGTGTAACGTAATAAGTCTGTCTTGGCCTACGATCTGTATTTTTCTGACATTCCTCAGACTCTTTGATGTCGTGGTAATTTTTCGATCATGATCTCCTGGTTGTATTTACGGACGTCCTCCTTTGCTGAGGATTCTATACTGTGTATAATGTGTAACCTGCTTGCAATCATCGGTAGGTACTAGTCATAACAATCAACATGTATGGTGTACTTTTTGTGGAGGGAGCCAAGAATAAGCGTACTCTTTGTAAACATCCGAAAATGTTAACAATTATGAACGACCCTTAATTGTCTTACAATCTTATCAATCTTAAGTAATCTCTGCATTTTATGGCCACTGTTTGCCACAATTTATCGTGGCTTTCCCGTTAAGATTCGTGCCTGTAAATATATCCTCGATTTGTTTCTAATACATGTAACATACATTTAATTATCATTGAACTATCATTGAATTATAGTACACCTGTACCATTCATCACCAGCAATTCCACAGTTCATTATGGTTGTATTTCTTAAACGTATATAATTAGTGGTTTGAAACGTCTTAGCCAGATTACACTTTTTTCTAAGTTTCAGGTAACCCCATTTTACACATGACTGCGTGCACACACACACGCGCACGCGTACATATTTTTTGCTGAAACAACTTGTTTTCATTATAGCCTCTATGTATATTGGTAATGATAGATGCGATTGCTAAGAAGATGTGTACATTTTGAATCTGAATGATGATATATTAATAACACCGTAGACTCTTTCCGCAAACAACGTGCTTGTATGGGCCCATAGTTGAGCTGACCGAGGATAATGTTTCACCATATAATCGCCAGTTGGAGCCACTTGTGTGTACATTTGCCTAAGTAGCTCACAACTTGTAATACAAGTAAAATTACACGGAAAAAATGTCAGATGCAAGAACGGTTTTGTAGAATTGCCATGTTGTCCATCATGTGCATTACTGCATGTTATGGAAACAAACGCCAGTCATTTGATGATTACGGGACAAAGAAATACCACTCCCAAACTGAATACAGGTGTCGCCTTTAACGCGGAATTGTCCTGATCAGACAACACAGCCTAGTAGAGAACACCACATAGCATCAATAGTGTCTTAGTAACCTTGTCTAATACGTAAATTAGTCTTCTGAGGGAATTAGGATGAAGTGTAGTGACCATAAACTGATTGCTAACAAATACTCCAACTATGCAACATGCACTAAGATCCCTCGAAGAGTTCCTCGGTCACATGGCGAACACAAATTGCTAGAAAATTCATTAATTCCATGGTGTTTAGTACACTATCATAACACTTAATGGATCTTGTCCAAGTCTTAACAGTCAATTTTATATATTTATTTAATTGTAATGTATATATTTGGTTAGCTTATTTGAATATTTTACTTAGCTAATTGAGTTAATGTTAATGTAAGTAAAGAATATCATTTGAATGAAATAGAGCAGTGTAATTACACGCTAATTTGTGAACTTTTTGAGCTACTACATAACGATTGACCACATATCATAACTGTCCACTAGATAAACAGACCACACCCCTTCTACTCCGCACTCGCGTCAGAAACAACAACCTTGCGTCAGAAACATTCACTAAAAGCCAGCGCTAAGTACAACTCGTACGGGTAGGAGTCGCCACAATTGCGCCTTTGTCGAAGTTACTTATCGTAGCGAATTACGACGGCTTGAAAGGGCCGCCTGTGAGACCGGCACGGCTGCACACGGTTGCCTTTACCAATGTGTGGAGTGTTCGCGGTCAGCGCTAGCACAATGAGCACTCGCCAGAGTCTTTGTGTGCAAATAGACCCCGCGACACGGCGCATTCAACGGAGCAACGTGTTCTCACAAGACGGCAATGGAGAGATCCGTTTAAAACAGACAGCGTTGACGACGTTTCTAAGTGCAGCTTAATTGTCGTTAACGCGAGCCGGAGTAACTTGCGACGGGAGAGACGGACGGAATGGATCCATGGCATACGTCTCGGTCGTAAGACAGCACGGTATAGCGGACGACTACGGACTGAGATCACGGCGGTAGGTTGGAAGACTTACGACTAACATCACGTTGCTGTTGTTGCACGTAGCCTAGGAGAGGAAACACCGACGTGTGGAGTAGTAATAATAGTTCTAACACTTCTATAGCGCCTATATCAGTGCTCACGGTATAGAGTAGTGGTTGAATATTTGGCGCGCGCGACGACACATCACACACACACACACACACACATATATATATATATATATATATATATATATATATATATATATATATATAT
>JAODUO010000805.1:360000-362500 GCA_025642075.2 Ridgeia piscesae | reverse complement strand
TAAAGAGTATGGATAGGAATGCTAATGGAATGTGATTACTGTGTACTGTGTTGTCAGGTTGGGTGAATCCGTCTTTTTTGTAAGGTTAATGATTTAGATAGAGAGACCGCCAAGGTGTGTGTGTGTGTGTGTGTGTGTGTGTGTGTGTGTGTGTGTGTGTGTGTGTGTGTGTGTGTGTGTGTGCGTGCGTGCATGCGTGCGTTCTATATATATATATATATATATATATATATATATATATATATATATATATATATATATATATATATATATATAAATATATATATATATATATATATATATATATATATATATATATATATATATATATATATATATATATATATATATTTTTTTTTTTTTTTTTTTGTGTGTGTGTGTGTGTGTGTGTGTGTGCAGGAATATGGATTGTTGCTATTACAAATTTAAACTACATACTTTAAATACCGGGTGTCTTAAACCTAGACTGTACAAAGGCCACCTCGCTATTCGTCCAAGTTTATCCTGTTTATTACCCGTATCAGTCGGCGAGTCGTAGTTTTGATTCAACCGAGACTTTTCGATATGAATGTATACATTATTTGAATCTCAGACAATCTGTGGAATTTCCTCCGCATATGTATTTTTCGCTGATAACATTTCCTCCGTTGTTGTTTTTCCACATTTTAATAAATAAAAATAACTTTTGAAAGAACCTTTAGATACAGAAATGCTTTAAAACCAGACACCACACGACCGTCTACTTAGGTTGGGAGTATAAACACCACACGTTTCGAAAAGCTAACAATACAAATTACCTTCAGTCCATTAATAACGACACGAAAAGGTGACAGAATGCAGTCTTGTCTCACACCTGTCTTTATGTCAAACTTGTCTGTGGTATTCCCTTCGCGCACGGCTCTGTAGATCATTCTATTGTAAATGCTTCTTGTTATGGAGAGTTACTTCTCTAATGTCTAATCAAACGTCACATGGCTTCCCTGTCTGTCGAAAGCTTTTTCAAGTCAATGAAATTAATGTACCTGGAGAGTTTCATTCTATAGACACCTGTATTATTATGCGCAGGGTTGCTATTTGTATAGCGCATTATCTTTCTTGTCGGATGCCTGACTAGTGTTCCCTTAGTTTAGATACAACTGTTGTTCTCAGCCTTTCTATGATAATTGTTTAAAACATCTCGAAGATCTCCTTTTTGGTATTTTGACTAGCTATCCTTATTTCCACTCTTTATTCCAGATTTTCTCAAAGATTCCGTACAACATATCTATTGATGCGTTCACACCTGCTTTCAATGCTTCTGCTGGTATGTCATTGTCATTGTCGTTGTCGTTGTCGTTGTCGTTGTCGTTGTCGTTGTCGTTGTCGTTGTCGTTGTCGTTGTCGTTGTCGTTGTCGTTGTCGTTGTCGTTGTCGTTGTCGTTGTCGTTGTCGTTGTCGTTGTCGTTGTCGTTGTCGTTGTCGTTGTCGTTGTCGTTGTCGTTGTCGTTGTCGTTGTCGTTGTCGTTGTCGTTGTCGTTGTCGTTGTCATTGTCATCTGGCCCTGCAAATGTCCCATTGTTCAATGTCGTGATTGCTTTCCTGATTTCTTCCCTCAGTTCCTTCACATTTCTCTTAGATGCTGCCTCTTCTGCTTGTCTAGCAAATTTATCTGTGAAGTTCCTTTAGTTTATCTTTACACTTGATCAGTCTTCTCTGTTAGCTTGAGAGTATTCTTGTTGTGCTGCGAATTTTGCTGTCTTCGACAATTACTAAGTACCTCCCTTTTCTTCTTCTTTACTTCTGCAGTGTCTCATCTGTCATCCTTGGTTTGTGTTGAGTCTTCTTGTTTCCTAACGTTTGTTCACATGTCTTTGACACTTTGCTACACGTACTGCGAATCTATGGTGCAGCTATCTCCTTCCTCAGTCGTGTCATGTAGTACTTGGTATCGATTAGAGAGTGCTAGTTGAAAGGCTTGGGTTGTTCTTCTATCGCTGAGCAGTTCTATATTATACCTGGCCGTTCCACTAATACATTTCATCAGCTTTAGTTGTAGCTTTGTTGTTACCATGTTATGATATGATTCTACGTGAGCCCCTCCCTTTACTCTGACATCTAGCAAAGATCTCCTCAATCTTCTTCCAGTAGTAGTAATAGTAATAATAATAATAATATATTTACATAGTAATTTTGCTTACGACACATGAACATACCACAATAAAGATTGTATTCAAAATTTCGTAGATAACGTAACATTTATGAATTTAAACATTAAGTATAGTTATAATGAGCAAAAGGAATACTCAAACGCTTCAACATATATTACAATCAATTTATTTTAACGCACCATTAAATCTGCCAAGATATAATTTACTAATTACTACAAGGCGACATATGCTTAACGATAGAACATTTACCTTTACCATGGCAGGAGATGCAACGTATGACAACACATACAATAATAATAATAATAATTCCGTTTCTTATGTGATTTAAATGTTTAACTTTTTACTTTTTAAGT
>JAODUO010000805.1:320000-357500 GCA_025642075.2 Ridgeia piscesae | reverse complement strand
AAAAAATAATAATACAATATCTTCGTGCGAGCACGGGCAATTTTGAAATTAGCATTAGCATAGCTTTTCAACACGTAATATGACACATCAAGGATGATAGTGCTAAGCGTTTCTTTTCTTTGCCTCTGTACAACAAAAGAACCTACATTCGAGTTCCGCCTTAGGCAGCTAGGTCTGCTTGTTTTGAAATCGTAACACGGTGAAAATCCCAATCGCTATAACCGTCGTCACTCTACTAGTTTCAACACTTCCCACGACCTCAAACGCCAAGACCGACGGCAGCTGTCTTGACATATTACGGTATTTGTGGGAAACGCACAATTCCAAGCCGACAAACGTACCCTTAATATAACCTCTCTCTATCCCTTGATGTGCCTCCATGTTTGTCTATATATATACACTCGCTTGAGTAATATAGTTTCCTTCCGCCGACGTCTAAAAACATATCTCTTTAATGCTGCCTATCCTCCTTAGCTTCATAGAACCTTCGTCCATCCATCAACGACTCACGCACTGTTCTACGTTTACGCAATTGCTTAACCCCTTGGTTTTGTTGCGCCACTGAGCTTGATTTTCGAGGATATTGGCGCATAAGAAGTTATTATTATTATTATTATTACTTAACCCCGTCCTCATTTATTTATGTTGTTATTTAAATTTCTAAAATATACATGGATTCTTTTTAAACGAGACTGTAATATCGTAAGGTCATAAAGCAATTTGAATGGTAATAATAGTATCTTCTTCCTTTCAAGAAGGATAATTTTCAATGGTCAAATAAATATGATTTTCCGTAAATGAAATATTTGCATGGTTTATAATATGTGACGACTTGCAGTGCAAAAAGGTTGTATACGTTGCTAGGTGACGGACAGGTGTGTTTGTCAGGAAAACGCGCCACACACTCGCCTACACAATTAGAGACACATGCGTGCGTCAGTGTGCTAATTTGGAGACGTGTGGACCCACCAATGAACAAATAAAAGGGTGTTTTTGTAGGCGAAAGTGGGAGCGTAATGCAACTATTGTTTGTTGTGCAAGGGAGCATTTCAAACAAACTATAGAAGCATTAATGTTATGTTCACTGGTCACGAAAATGTGTTTACAATAGTGACAATATACCTGTAGTGAGTGTATGAGTATGTGCTGACCGGCGGGTGTGCATGCATGTGGCATGTGTGTGCGTGCATGCGTGCATGTTTGTGTGTGACAATGTGTGTATGTTATGCGTGTTTGTCTGCGTGTGTGCATTCTTCCATACAGAAATTCGTGTTTTCGTACGTACTAATGCACGCACGCACGCACACACACACGCACACGCACACGCACACGCACACGCACACGCACACGCACGCTCATACACACGCACACACAGCCACACACAGCACAACACACACCACACACACCACACACGCACACACGCACGCACACGCACACGCACACGCACACACACACACACACGCACACGCACACGCACACGCACACGCACACGCACACGCACACGCACACGCACACGCACGCACACACACAAAAACACACACAAACACACACACGTGCGCATACACACTGGACATAACTGAGCGCCACCTGACGTGTACCGCGTGTGTCACCAGGTGTCGCCGATGGCTGAACTGGGCAAGAAGGCGTCCGTGGACAAGGAAGTGAAGGCGTTCGCGGCCAACGTGAAGGAGGACCGCCTGCTCCAGAAGTCGCTGGAGACGCTGCGCCTGGAGGAGTCCTTCTCCATGAAGCTGCTCCAGCTCGACTACAAGCAGCTGCGCCTCGACCAGAAGCGTCTGCGCACGCGCATCAACAAGATCCGGTCGTACCTGCGCCCGGACGAGATCGTGCAGCTGCGTGCGCTGGAGCTCGACGGCAAGCTGGAGCAGCTGTGTCACAGCGTCCACGTCAGCTCCACCATCCAGATCGCGGCGGCCGCCAAGAGACTCAAGCTCGGCGCAGGAATGACCCGGCCACGAACGGCCCACCCAACCATCGGCGTGACGGACACGACAACGCCGCTGACCCCGACCCGGACGGCCAGGACCGCCAGCACGCCGCAGGGCACGAGTCGGGTCGGCAGTGCGGTGTCGTTCCGTATCATCGCCCCTGATGCGACGGGACCAGCGCGAAGCGGCCGCGGGGCCAAGCGGCATTGCGGCCCGCGACCTCTCACGTCCGTCGGCCCCGATCGCAACCGACTGACGATCCCTGAGCGGCCGTCGCGACCGAAGACGGCGACGGGCGTCGGCGTGTATTCGTCGCACAACATCGAGAAGAATGACATTCGCGCCGCGCAGGGGGCGCGCAGGTCGAGTCAGACGCCGCCGACAGGTGGCATGCTCAACTTCCGCAAGTCGTCTGGCATGTCGATGGACTCGGTCGAGATGACGATGGCGTTGGCGCGCAAGCAGGAGACAAGGCAGGAACTGATAGAGACCGAGCACCGAGTCGGCTACGTCCTCGACACGCAGCGACGTCGCTTCATTGACCGAGTGACGCAGTTCGTCGAGGAGACGAACCGGTTCGCGAGCGAGGAGCCGCAGGCGGAGATTCCCGAGTTGGAGACGATCGCTGTGGCGAACGAGGCGGCGAGGAAACGTGACGTCGGCACGTCCACGCTCAGACTAAAGTCGCCGGCCACGTGTACATCCGGCACGCAGATAACCGTGCCAACGAAATCGGCCTTCCACTTCTAGACGGCGCCATTGGTATTCCGATTCTAGGTGGCGCCATCGGCATTCCTATTCTAGGTGACGCCATCGGCGATCCGATTCTACGTCACGCCATCGGCGATCCGATTCTAGGTGGCACCACCGGCGTTCCTATTCTAGGTGACGTCATTTGTACCGATTCTCGGTGGCGCCGTCGGCGTTCCGATTCTCGGTGGCGCCTGTCACTTCTAGGTGACGAAGTTGTTGTCCCCAATGCTGTGTCGCGCGTGGCAGACAATGTCTGCATTCAAAATAGCTGGAGGTTTGCAGGTACTACATGTTTTAATGTTATCATTATTTTATTTATTTATTTATAGGAAAATGTTCTGTCGGGCCACTAAACGCAAGACCAATGCACAAATCGCAATTTGCACAATGTCGTGCAACGCGTAGAAATAAGCGTGCTTGGTCAGCGCAATGAGCCTCAAGAAAAGTCACTTCCTGTGGTTAATCATGATTTTTTATGACAGAGGTGTAATGTAATATTGCGCTATTTTACATTATATAATAAATTATCAAAAATGTATCAATCCGGGTACTTACACAAAACGTAATGTGTGGTTTTAAAACCAAGTTTTGTGATCTGAAAATATTATTTGCATGTGATCACGTAGCCCAAATTTAAGTTTGTTCTGTAATTAATAATTATTACTGTTGGACTATAAGTGTTTGGTTTAGTTGTCGGTAGTTACACCATACTGAGATGCTTTCTTTGCATATTAATTTGCGATTCCATAAAAGCTGTATGTATTGAATATGAAATAAACAGTATACCTATTACACAGTTAGTTAGTATTTAAAAGCGGAAATATGCTGTGAACTCGGGCAATGTGAAATAGGTTGACGTTTAGCCAAACTATTCTCTACATATGTGTGTCCTTAGACCGCTGGGGAATAATGCTTGGTAAACTGAAGGCAGACGACGTGCCAAAGCGGCTTTCAAAGTTGGCCATGCGCAGCAGGTGTCCCTCTGCAACAGGAAGTCCACCTGGTCTGACGTCACTGCAGTAGTATGTACTTAGTTAAACAAAAAGCGAATATTTTTCAATGACGTTTTGTGTCACGAATCGATAAGATCGACGGACGTTCGTCAACGCAGCATGACGCAGCTAACGGTAAAGTCAATCTCTGTATACGGCTAAGGACATCCACCAAGTGTTAGATGTGTCAGATGTTATCACCGTAAAACATAGTTCGGTGCCTCCTCGTCAGCTCCGTCCTGAAATGTTCTACCTATCATGTCTAACATCATTTAATGCATAACAATTCCAGAGGCGCTCTGTCGCCAACGACATTGATCATCGACCAATGCTGACAAAGTAGGGGACAAACGGTGTCGTTCTTTAAACGTCCACCTACGGACGTTCTGTGTTTACATTCGGACAAGCCGTATTCAAAACCGACAAGTGCAGGTCATTTCGACATTTCTGAATGGCAAATGAACGACCCATGCCCTGTTAACTTACGCCAGTTCACATAGCAACATATCAAACACTTCAGTTGTCACCAGTATAATATTTATATCTACATTGTCTTAGGCTCCTTTCCGCTGACAATTTCATTTATGCAATCGCCAGCGGCGGTATATATTAAGTTAAAGGAAAGTAGCTCAACAACAGAAGAGTAGACGTGTAATAAGTATATGACTCTAAATGTGTACAGCTTATGTTGCATTTAACAACACATCGCCAGTCGGTATAGATAAGGCCGATGAACCAATGAAATGAAAGAACACAAAAACTGGCGATTGGACTCGACGTTTGGAATAAACAGCCAGACTATTCCCCGTCAGCATGTGTGTGTGTGTGTGTGCGTGCGTGCGTGCGTGGGTGCGCGCGCGCGCGCGCGCGTGTGTGTATACATGTGTATGTTTGTGTGCGAGTGTGTGGCACGCGCGCGTACACAAAGTAGGCCTACCGTGACTAAGTTATTCTATTGATTTTTTTATTTGGACCTACACTGCCAGATATAATTACTGTTCTCAGAGACTCATCAGCTGGTTGGCCGCCTACAATGACAACACACGCGTGTAATTATAACGTTCTCTGGAACGCTTCGGCTCTATATAATCACTGTCAAGTTTTGACAACTGCGCAGACCTCAATAACAAATTAGCACATTCAGCTGAACGTGAACTAATTACAACAAATTGGACTCAAACACAGTGTGTTCTACCAATAGACACACGACGCCTTATTACCTTGGCTACTAAACAATGTTCTGCTGGCTTTGTTTTATCACTATTATTGTTATCAACGATTTCTTGCCTACGATGAAACCCAGTTACATGTTCGCGGTACGCTCTAGACGTTCAGTCCATACGTTTAATGTTATTTTATTTATCTATGCATTTAGTATCATCTTTTCTAACTTGTATCTTTTGTACATATGTCATCACAGAGTATATGTTGATGTAAATGATGTGTGAATGGATCTGCCATAGAAAATAGTGAAAATTATATATGCCACCGAGTGGAAATAAAATTGTCAATAATTAAATCAATCAATCATTCAATCAATCAATCAATCAATCGACCAATCAATCAATCAATCGATCAATCTATCATTCAACCAACCAACCAACCAACCAACCAACCAACCAACCAACCAACCAACCAACCAATCAATCAATCAATCAATCAATCAATCAATCAATCAATCAATCAATCAATCAATCAATCAATCAATAACATTGTCAATCAATCAATCAATAACATTGTCAAACAATCAATCAATCTTCGCGCATTTAATAGAGGCATGCACATCGGTAATATGCAGTCACAGGCCAAACACACACCCTCAAAAAGATACACAAACGTAAATGTATTATATATAATAATAATTATTATTATTATAACAAATACCCACTACCGAGGCTTTCCAGAGGTCATAATATGCAAAAAAGGCAGTCATTTCTGTTCTGAAGAGATAAACCACACACATGTATGTTTACGTGGGCCTATCCCGAATGCGGCTGCGGGTGGCACACTGACAATCCGACAAGCCACTCAGTTCATTGTAAGCCACGAGTAGTTAAACATCGCGTGAATGTAATGTCACATACACAACTAATGTCCCGAAGCCGTAACACAATTAGTGTATCAACACGGACACTGCAACTGTAAACCAATCTAAACACTATTATATATCGATTAGCATTCACGATATCAGGAGTTGGATTACAGCTGCGTTTTGTCACAATGAGTGCGTAAACCAACCATACCTGTTCCAACTGCTGAGAACCAGCGGGTGACGGACAGAGCATTGGTCAATATGTTACTCCCTCGTCTTGCCGATGTAAACTGAACGAGTCTGTCGGAGCGGTTTTCGCAGTGAAAAATTCAATTGATAGCTAAAGAAGCTAAGGTTTTCTTTAAAAAATAAAATCCTCCTATAAACGCTAACGAATAATACAACCAAAAATATGAAATCACACATGACGTCATGACTGCCAGTTTGAACCACAACCAGACAGAAAGTATCATGAAAAGTAACTGACCAAATGTAGCCTATTTTAATAAGAATTGTGCATAAATCACCACATAAATACCACATTCTGTTAGGAATTTGATTATGTTTAGATATGTTTTCATTTTAAACATAATTTTGTATTGTTACTGTCTCTCAGAATAGAAACAAGAAGTGGACAGTTTCTTTCTCACATTTTGGCAGTTATCTCATTTTCATCTGGGACCAGTACTGTTTTTTTTCTTCTAAATAAAACTATATCAATATATACATGCAAACTGTACATTTATATTGTATTTGCCATATTCGAATGCTTCCATAAGCAACATAATTCATTTTGAGGTCAGTCAAAAGTACACTATTAAAATCACTGCCACCACATGCAGATCGTTATCCCTAAACATAAACCAAACAATGCAACAAATAAACCCCACATTAAGACCGTCCTACAGAAACCTGATAAGAAACAAACCTCCCAGTCCTCATTTTAAAATGACCCTTCACGTTCAGTCAACAATACAACATGTTAAATATAGCATACGTTAAATCACTTAAATGTACAATTGCATTACACGTGTGTAAATTCACGAATCGGAATATTAAAGTTATTTTAGGACGTCTACATTAAATGTAGTATTCGTGGATCGAGCATCGGCGAATGGCACAGAGCACTGCTAACTTTCCAACTGGCGGCCATGGTAAAATTTTATCAGAGAAAAATCTGTATTTGCGACACAGTCACATCAACCATGTTGCTGATATGCTCATCAAATTTCGTCTAAAACCTCTGGCTCTTTTAAAATGCAAATCAATCAAGTTTTTCTGCACCCGAAGGGTCACATCAACAAAAGTGGCTAAAATCACTACGCTAACTACATTCTGCCTAACATGCATCTCAGATCAGATACACCATAGCACTGAATCTACTAGTATGCCTGCTCTATTGTATTCATTTCAATTAAAATTATTTTACAAAATTTCAAATAACACAATTCTTATGGTAGTACTACATTCGTGTGGGTGATATCAGGAAGTCTAATGGTGTTCTGGGCCCAAAATCGTGAGTGATGACGTTCGGGTTTAGGCGGACACCACGAAGGTTTGCCTGGCTTGGAAGCTGTGGCTAGGCGCCAGAGTGTGTGGTGTAGCAACGGCTCCTGCTTCCACGCACACCATCGTCACGTAATCGTCGTCACCGAGGTCGGCCATCGCAGCGGCCTTCTCTTGCCACGGGTTCCATACGACTGGAAACAACAGACACAGCGACAGAGTGTCACTCGTTTCGTTTACACTCGCATTTATAAAGGGTATGCAAAAGTGTGTCGTTATTGTCTTGTTTAAAATAAGGGTGTCTGTTCTATGTGTTATTGTTTGTTTAATATGACGTTTTGTATTTAATGTTACGTTCTTGTGTAGATATGTTGATGGTATACTGGCTGCCAGTTGAAGATATCCAACATGCAACACGTTCAGATAGTTTCATGTATATAAGTAACCGTTGCATGTCCAGGGTTGTGCAGTTGTGAAGGGTAAAGCATGATATTACTTGCAAGATAGGGCTGCAACTTCGTTTGATGTTTGTTTACACAATAGACAACGATTCATTGATGGAACGCTACAGACAACGTTGCTACAAAATATACCCGAATGAACTGATTATAAATATTCTTTGTTACGACAGACCATTATAGTAGAAGTAGCCATTGCGATATTAGCAGCAGCAGTTGTAGTGACCAGCTTATATATCTGGAGTTAATGTTCATCATAGTTGCTTACATTCACGCTAGAATATTGCCAGCTTAACGTCTCGCATGCTGGACCTCCCGGCGTGTCCACTCGCTTTGGTGTCAATAGCATCACCGCTAGTAACATCGGGTGGACGTCTTCAATAACAAGTCGCCAGAGCAAAGGGTCACTGAAGCAGTCTTTCTGACAACTAAACGTCACCACTCACCTGTGTCAGGTAGATTGTACTTCTGAAGAAGGAGCGTTTTGCCCCCAGCAGTGTTTCCGATGGCATGTTCCGTTGGTGTGTCTATGTACACCCTATATGTGGGGAAAACAACAACTTCACAGCCAGCTGCATTACAAAAACAACGTTACATTGATAATATTATCCACAACAACGTAATATTATAAATGTAACGTTGTTCATTATATATATAATATATATATATATATATATATATATATATATATATATATATATAATAATATATATATATATATATATTATATATATATATATATATATATATATATATATATCATACGTAATCACACACGTCTCATTTTGGGTTTCAGTTTTCAACTGTTTACAACATCGTCTATTTTAAACTTGTTATTAGATCAAACTGTTGCCACCATATTATCGAGTCATAATTTAAATGAAAATAACATGTTATTGGGTGATTGTAGGCTAAACAGTTTTATGTCAAAAGGGTCAGGTGTTGAGCTGTTTTATTCCTATAACACATACATGTCAATTTGCATTCCGTTGTTTGCTTACACATTAACACTCCACAAAGTATTATATGTTGCAGCTGAAGGCTTGACAGAGTAGTAAAGATCTGTAATATTAGGCAGACCTGTCGACATTTTCTTGAATTGACACAAGATCTCTCTGTTCGACGTCTTTAGCGTCATCCTTCACCTGCAATAGAAACAGATGAAAACAGACACATCATTGATGTCGTGTGTCAGGGGAAAACATCAAACCAATTCACTGCGTATTGCCGCAAACGTTTCTAATAGTACTCTTTACAACGGCATTAATGTATTTGCATATAAGCTCTCACACACAGCATGAACGCACGCACACGCACACGCACACGCACACGCACACGCACACATGCTCGTTCGCTCACTTATTTATTCACTCATCCTAAATATTGCTGGTAACATTGTGCATATATTAGGTCACAATAATCTTAATTAATACCATTATTTATTAATATCCACCTACATTAGTGATCAGCATGCATGTACATAATCACATGTTTATTACCAAGGCATACATCAAAATACAATTGTAATCAATTAAGATTTTATCAACTTGTCCGAACACTAACACACATACAGTGTCAGACACAAGTGGAACGTGTTTACTTTACTCTCAAAGTTATGAACTTATCAACAACAGTTTATTCGCACAAGAACGCTGCGTGTGGCCTAACGTTTATCTGATCACATCAAACGTGAATCACATTGTATGCGCATTAACACAGGTCGTTCGGTAACACCATTACGACCATATAGTTCATTGTCTACGAGCATTCGTTGTCGAACTAATCACCTACAACGACACCAGCTCATTAAATGTGATTATGTTATGTCTGCTTTCGTGGTTGTCGCCCGTTGCCAAAGTTTGAGTGGATCATAAACTGATACACAAAGACTGAACCCGGGAAGTCATATTCCAAATGTCGTGCACTTTGCCAAACAAGCGAGAAATGTTTGACAACCAGATATAAGGGACGCTTGCTCCATACGTTAACCAATGACAGGCTCAAGACGATAACGTTTGCAATCCACCGTGTGTCCTGTGATCGCTAGGCCACAGCGCTCACTGTTGTTGCCAATGCGAAAAACAACGGCACCTGTCTTAAGTATAAAACTACGGTTAATGTAAAACATATACTACACACCAAACATTATTCAGCTGGAAATCAGTTTATTACAAATAGAAGGGTTTCAACACAACAGCTGGAGAGTAGTAAAACCTACGCGGGGAATGCCTGATTTACCAGCAGAACAATCACATCGCTGACTACGATGTCAATCACTTAGGTAATTCGCAGCACAATGCAGTGTTGCCTGATGTATTCCATATGTTGCAGTCACTAATAACTATAAGTTGATTATGATATTCAAGACAGCTGAGCTGTGACAAATACAAAAAATATCATCAATTGTACCACGTTCAGTTATAGTATGGTTTATCACTGATTCACAGTTAGTTGATGCGTTATTAGTAGTCGAAATGCCTACATTGTTTGAACATACATATAAAATGTTATGACACGTCATATTTTAACAGGTAATTGTTGTGCTGTTTATCATTGGAAATGTGTCAAACATTCAGTGTAACAAATTCACATTGAAACGTCTTGTGTTTACTTGAATAAATGTGGAAAGGTGAAGATGTCTTTATTCAGATTAAATCCAGCATTTGCATTATGTTGTAATGTCTAGATTATTTTAAATACTCCGTGAATGGTCATTATACCACCCATTGCATGATGTTTTTATCTAACTAAGTACTAATGAATTCAATGTTGGAGTGGCCATAAAGAGGCATTCAGATAGCTAAAGAAAACTGGCATTCATTTCTTTTTTGAGAGGACGGCAAACAACCCCAATATTCTCAAAACCCTACTAGTAATACAATAAATGCCCTGTCTGCAAATAATGTTATAAATTTGGAAAATAATCGCTGGGATTTGTTGCACTGTGCCAAATTGAAACACCTGATAACAAGTTTAATCCCTGATATTCTAAACAGAACTGGAACATATCCACGTCTTTCCTGAGTGACGTTTCTGAACAGTGATACTTAATGTGGGATTTATGTCACTTATACTACACTTTATCAATGATGTCACTTAGTACTACACTTTATCAATGATGTCACTTAGTACTACACTTTATCAATGATGTCACTTAGTACTACACTTTATCAATGATGTCACTTAGTACTATACTTTATCAAATGATGTCACTTAGTACTACACTTTATCAATGATGTCACTTAGTACTACACTTTATCAATGATGTCACTTAGTACTACACTTTATCAATGATGTCACTTAGTACTACACTTTATCAATGATGTCACTTAGTACTACACCTTTTTCAATGATGTCACTTAGTACTACACCTTTTTCAATTATATCACTTAGTACTATACTCTTATCAATGATGTCACTTAGTACTACACTTTATCAATGATGTCACCTTAGTAGTACACTTTATCAATGATGTCACTTAGTACTACACCTTATCAGTGTAGGTGAGCCCTTTCAGAGAGGAGATCGTCACAGTTCTGACGTCTGGCACCCGGAAATACGTGTGCAGAAGACACGTGAATGCAAACTCCTCCGTTCCTGCAACGACAACAGACAAGCAGAATCTACAACCCGGAATGAATCAAATTAACAGCCGCCAAGTGGCAGCACTATTTGTCATATTGAACACAGAAAACCAACTTTTAGAGCTGGGTAGTCATGTTGCACCTGAAGAGTCCCGAATGCAGACCAACGTTATGTAGCATATAATTGCTAAATATTTCATTATTAACTTGGACTGCACTATATCAACAAATGAATGAGATTGCAACAACAAAATGCCACGAGTTCTTTTGGGTTAACATTTTAGTTTGGCTTGTGTACCCTTGCAAGTGCTCAGAATTGGAATGCAGCTAGAAATATATACAAGGAATCTTGTACTGAATATTCAATTCAAATATACTGCAATATTAAGAAACACAATGTATTTTAATTTA
Source organism: Ridgeia piscesae (assembly GCA_025642075.2). Taxonomy (NCBI): domain Eukaryota; kingdom Metazoa; phylum Annelida; class Polychaeta; order Sabellida; family Siboglinidae; genus Ridgeia; species Ridgeia piscesae. The sequence goes on along the minus strand of JAODUO010000805.1, from coordinate 345,815 downwards.
AACATTAATATTTTTTAATATCTTCTCATAGTATTGGTATAATTTGTTTAAAAATCCATGAATTTCTTACCTGTATTTTCTATGGTAAATTCCATTTGGAGTGTTTCTTCAAGTAATGTCATCTTGTATGTAAGTTTGAATCTGTGATGTCAGACAAAATAGGTTTAAGGTGTGTAACACTGCATTTCCACCAACAAATTATACTGTAATACATGTATTAGATATTTGCACCATCGGTTTACATAGCATATCTGATACAAAATATAATATGTATTTGCAAAAACAATTGTTAGTATTGAAGTGGTTCCAATAAGACGACCAGTGAGTGCCAATGTCACTAGCAAAACTGTATAATAGTGATATTATATAATAATAATATATTTAATAATATTTAATATAATGGTATACCTGTGATTCCACATCTTCCGTGTGTCTTCAGTATCCTCAAGAGTGAATGTGGCCATGATATTCCCTGTGCTATCCTGTCAATTAAAAACTTACATATTTAATAGAACAACAAAATTGCATTAAATGGGCGTTGTTTTGTAATGACGGTGTTCATCCATAAAGTATGTCATACTTAGGGGGGGTTGGAATCTAGAAGTGAGCACGGCAAAGCATAACGTGGAGGTTAGATGGTCTCTTACAACAGAAAAACAGGCGATTACGTCGAGACGTGATCGAAATATTTATAAAATGATATAAGTTTGTAATATCTCAGCCATCAACGGTTAATGGTAATTTATTGCCAGACAGAAATCAACAGTTGGGATTACTTGTCCAGCTTATTACTATTATTATAATCCATATTAAAGCTCACCAGTGGTCCAGTACTCACACATATCAGTAGAATTGACAATAATTGTTATAAGATATTGACTAATATTTTTTATAGGTGACAGAGACTAAATTCCTATGGCTCCTGGCCTAGTAGTAAACTTGCAAATGGTTGTTCATTTTTTCTATGTTTCTTGATTTGGAAAATTACCTTAGTTGGGGGTTGAGACAGTTGCCATGTTCTGATTCGTGCAAATCCATGTTGTGGTCCGCACTCCCATGGTCCAAAGTTGGCTGGTGATAAGCATCAAATAAGGTAGAATTGCAACAACAGGAAGTAAGTAAGTAAGTAAGTAAGTCATTTATTTTAGTAATCGCATACATTATACAAATAAACATGACAATAAATGATATAGTACACGATTTCCGGTTGACAACGGAGCCAATTAAGGCTGTAGCCATAATATAATATGAGGATAATACAATATGATGAATGTTTCAAAAGAAAAAACTGGCTGCTGTCAACCCAGCAATAATTGTATACATTATATAATAGTAATTTAGTGTGTTGAATAATGCAATTATAATTTTTTTAAATGTATGATATAAAAAATTATGCATGTAGGTTAAAACACCATTTAAAGCACATAGCACCCTACATTTAAATAAAAATGTTAACACTTACGGAAAACTATGGGAATTCCTCCTCGGATGGCTTTCTTGTTGTCAAATATGGCTTTAGAGCTAAAAAATACAGAAAAATAATAAACAAATAAAACTATGTTATTGACATGAACATATTTACTTTATTATTTAATCCAATAAATCCACATCGCTATTGAATTTGGCTATATATTGCTGAACATTCCTATGTAACTGACCTGACAAAAATGTGTTCTTCATTTTTACACATCCACGATATCACAGTTGCGCCTAAAACAAAGAATAGACATTGACTTTGCATGGAAACATATAATTTTCCCATCAATATTCGTGTTCTGCTTACCAAATAAAGGTAGAAAAATAAAAAACAATATTTTTTTCACTCCCACTGCAACTGTTCAGACTACTAATTTAACTGCACCTTGTTATTAAAATATCAAATGATATTACATAGTGACAAATTTGCTTATTTTTGAGATGACCCCCTAACAATCCTGCGCCTTAATTAGCCCTTACATACACGCCCAAATTCTAGTGACTAGTCATGTTATACAGTAGATTTCATATATGGCCTTGAAAAAATGGCGCGTGCTATTCATAGCAACATGTCTGGTGCGTTCACACCGAAACGATGAATTCGACAACTAGTGCCATTTCCTCGATCCAAAGTAACAACGTCGGTAGCCGACATCGCGAGTATCTTCCTTTATTGTAGTTTCTCTCATCCACGTTGATAGGTTTATAGTGTCTCCATCTGGCGATCAACTTAGCAACAACTTTCACAGTGACGCTTGGTGAACGTTCTGATAACTGTCGTTGTAACCACTGATATTTTACCGTTTTTTTTTACCAAGTTTATCAAAATGTCAGTCGTTTTTGGGAGGCACGTGTTGGTAGGAGGGGCACAAACTCTCAGAAATAATGTATTTGCGGGCTGCAACGTTTCAACCGTGATGCACATAGGTAATGTGTTCATAATGCTCTTTCAGAATAATCCTCGCTAGGAAGAAATAAATGTTGTAACAGGCCATCCACCTTGCAAACACGAGTCAATGCCAGGCAATGTGAAAGCCGTGGCCGCCTATCTGCGGCCCTGGAAAATGATGTACTTTAACCGTAACCAGCAACATTACTAACCTTTGGTTAATTTAAATATAACTAAAATACCATAACATGTTCTAGTAGTAACATTTGTTGATTTTTTTTCAAATATAAATGCATGCTTCTGTGCGTCATGTAAGTGTTCATAAGTAACGATGGGCGATAATGTATTGAATTGACCATATTTTTTTCATTCCAACGCTTGTGTTGATCCCATAAGAAGACACAGTGGTTGTGTTACACATGCTTCTAATTCCAAGTACACCGGGTATTATTATTGACACTAGGTTTCGTTTACCAATACCCAGTTAATGCTTTTACTGTGGAATGGTCCTCTACAGACTACACAATGTCAATGTAACCACGGCACATGATTGTGAAGAAGAGTATTTAACGCTTGAGACCTCAAGTCATTTTAATATAAAGCCCCTGGTTCCTCAGGAAACTAGGTCAGATTCTGAAAAATGACAGGGGTGTTCGTTTATGGGGCGTAGGTCTTTTATTATTGAATTTGCATTATTGCAAGTTGGCATTATTTTAAAGGTCCATTTAATGTTCTTCACATTGGATGTAGATATGCTTTTTCCTTAATTAAGAAAGTTGACCTTAATGCAAAATATGTGCCAGTATATCAATATTTTACTATAAGTCTATAACATGACATATTACGTGAGGTAACTTTTTAGGGTTCATTTCGTACTGCTACAAGTTGTACTTAGTTGAAAGACAATGTAATTACCTACATATTGGTACCAATATTATTAGTATGTACTTTAGATATATGTTGCTTACACTTGAATTCAATGGAAGCCTTCTCAACATGAGAAGCTAGGGCCCAGCCATGGTACAGCGGCCACGTTTATCCGCTACCACCCCGGCTAGCCTAGGAACAGGCCCTCAAGTTCCAGCACTTACAAACCCCACAATAATTATAATGCAACAACCCGATCATTGTGTTATGTCCTAGTTGAGCATACTGACTTTGTGCAAGAATAGGGGACACCAAGTATGGCACTCGTCTTGTAGACATAGTGTGTTTACAAAATGAGCTTGACCGACCACCTTCCCCAACAACAACAATGCATTGCCAATATGTTTATCCTTCAAATTGAATGTGTTTCAAAAGTATCCTCCAGAGTGCGCCTCTGGAGTCTGGAATTGGACTGTAATATTTTTGGGTGGGTTTAGCCGACTTGAGGTGTTGGAACTTGGGTGGGTTTGCCTGACTTGCATAATTGGATTGACAGCCGATGTTTATTTTGTGTAGAACCTTCCAGCTGTGTGCAGTGAATGTGTTGTCAAAACATGCCGTTGTCTTCATAAGATTACAAATAGCAGAAGGACCGACAATAAACAACTGCTATGTGGAAGCAATCTTAACTTTTTATGTATGAAAATTTGAACAATATGGCTTAAAAAGAAGATAACAAGTAACGTTTAAATTAAAATGTGCAAATATTCCACATACTGCCAACATTGGTGCTAGTAACAACTGATTTTTTTTAGAGACTTAAATGCACGAACAACAGGTAAAAGGTATTTAGGACATAATGTCTACGAGACTTCGGACATAATGTCTATGCACCAAACAAAGCTGTTTCACCCTGTTTGATGTCCCACCAACTGATGAACAATATGCATAATTTCCCCCAACTTGTTCACTGAAATAACTCCCTCTAATGGCAGCCAAAGTTCATGTATGATTAATCTATTTTTTCAGCAAAACGGACATTATTTCATGCTGATGTTCTGGGCATATCAAACTATGAACGACAACGGGCATCCGTGCAAGAAAAAATAGGTGACTTGAGAGGTGAGCTGTTATAAGTTCAACTCAATACTAGTATTTATTAGTTGGATTTTTATTTTTGCTGCAGCAGCCAATGAACTAGACTAAGCTGAGTGACATTGAGGAATAATAGTGAAATAAAAACTCAAAACAAATTTAAATAGAATGTTTTCTAGCAATGTGTTTATGTTGTGATTGTTATTTTCAATTGATTTGTTCAAGGTTAAAACAAATTTTGTTGTTTTCATTTACTGGAATTTGACAAATCATAATTACCCCTAGGAACTACCCGGGGGTAGTGCTAATTTTGTTATATTTGCTTAACATTTTTATAATATCAACATTATTAACTACAATGATTCAAATTTGTTGATCAAATAAACATAATTTTTTGTTTTTATCAAATCAGTCCTGTGTGTGTGACAACATCTCATTATGTCACTCTGAGAACAATTGTTGTTCATGTATTTGTAGGTATCAAATACATGTTGGTTTACCTGTTAAGACTAAAGAATCATGATTATATAGCAAAGGCCAAGCATCCATTTTGGCAAAAAAAGTGTCCATGATCATGTCTAGTATAGAACTACCGGTACACTGTATAGAATCATTGAGTAAGTAAAATATAAGGAGAAATTGTCCCTGTGTTTCCAGTATCATTCCGAGAGCGAATGGAGAACTACATGGAATCAGACCCCAAAAACACAATATTCACAGATGACCTGAAAACTATGGTTCACGTCGCCGAAGCAGAAGACTTAGACACAGCCAGCAAAATGGTCAAAAGGTGGGTAATTTGTTGCCACGTCTGGTAACAAATAATTTATTATTTGACTATAGACACAAATGAGGTAGCGTATCGTAGTTATTACTAGATGGTTATATTTTCACTAAATGGGTCGAGTTATAAATCAAATTGATGATGACCTTTAGGATGGAGTGGCAAGCAAATGCTGTATGTGTGTATGTAAATTTATTTAAAAAAATTACAGTTGGTTTACAATACTGAGTCTCTTGGTCGTCTTTTTGTTGCAGGTTTCACCAGCAAAATGATGCTTTGCGATTTTCATCATTTGTGTTTGGCCCGCTAATACTGCGCATGTTTCACAAACTGAACGAACCACAGAAAGCCTATGAGCTCTTCAGCGACGAAGTTAGTTTATTTCTTGTTGTTGTCTCTGTGCATTTTCGGACAACAACTGAAAAAGTCTCTAAAAAACTAGATTAACGACTGTAATGTTTATTTGTCTCTTTGTTAGACCAAATTCCCATATCTTCACTGAATCTAAACAATTTTTATGAAACCATTAGAGGCCATGAAGATTCCCGCTGTTATCTATACACTTTGCAAGTTTTATTATTTACACATTATTTCAAGGATGCAGGGACAGAAACTCCATTTCTGACCGTGAACCTCATCTCCAACATTTGTATCCAGCTACTACAAGGTGTGGTTGAGTATTAGTAAAGTCACAAAAAAGTCATGGAAATAAAGTGACAAAATAACTATTCAAACACTATCTAGTTACTTCAAAGGTTTCGTTTTGCATACTCAGGTATGTTTGAATGTACAATTCATGTGCCAATGTAGGTCATTGACCAAAGGTCTTATAAATGAAGACATCATAAAGACAAGATATGAGACATTTGTACATGAAGATCGTAATTTGAGATGTAATAATGAGTACCAACACATACTAATTTGACCCCAATCTTGTCTGCAATTTATTTTACTTTTTTAAGAGAAACGACAGGATTGACTGGAAATAATTATAAAATAATTTTATTTTACTGTGCACTGTTTTAGGTTTAGGTTTACTATCTGTGTTGACATGCTACATTCTTCCTGACATGTCTGTGTTTACTTCCTATATTCTTCCTGACATGTCTGTGTTTACTTCCTACATTCTTCCTGACATGTCTGTGTTTACTTCCTACATTCTTCCTGACATGTCTGTGTTTACTTCCTACATTCTTCCTGACATGTCTGTGTTTACTTTCTGCATTATTCCTGACATGTCTGTGTTTACTTCCTACATCCTTCCTGACATGTCTGTGTTTACTTCCTACATTCTTCCTGACATGTCTGTGTTTACTTCCTACATTCTTCCTGACATGTCTGTGTGTTTACTTCCTACATTCTTCCTGACATGTCTGTGTTTACTTCCTACATTCTTCCTGACATGTCTGTGTTTACTTCCTACATTCTTCCTGACATGTCTGTGTTTACTTCCTACATTCTTCCTGACATGTCTGTGTTTACTTCCTACATTCTTCCTGACATGTCTGTGTTTACTTCCTACATTCTTCCTGACATGTCTGTGTTTACTTCCTACATTCTTCCTGACATGTCTGTGTTTACTTCCTACATTCTTCCTGACATGTCTGTGTGTTTACTTCCTGCATTCTTCCTGACATGTCTGTGTTTACTTCCTACATTCTTCCTGACATGTCTGTGTTTACTTCCTGCATTCTTCCTGACATGTCTGTGTTTACTTCCTACATTCTTCCTGACATGTCTGTGTGTTTACTTCCTACATTCTTCCTGACATGTCTGTGTGTTTACTTCCTACATTCTTCCTGACATGTCTGTGTGTTTACTTCCTGCATTCTTCCTGACATGTCTGTGTTTACTTCCTACATTCTTCCTGACATGTCTGTGTTTACTTCCTACATTCTTCCTGACATGTCTGTGTTTACTTCCTACATTCTTCCTGACATGTCTGTGTTTACTTCCTACATTCTTCCTGACATGTCTGTGTTTACTTCCTACATTCTTCCTGACATGTCTGTGTTTACTTCCTACATTCTTCCTGACATGTCTGTGTTTACTTCCTGCATTCTTCCTGACATGTCTGTGTTTACTTCCTACATTCTTCCTGACATGTCTGTGTGTTTACTTCCTACATTCTTCCTGACATGTCTGTGTTTACTTCCTACATTCTTCCTGACATGTCTGTGTTTACTTCCTACATTCTTCCTGACATGTCTGTGTGTTTACTTCCTACATTCTTCCTGACATGTCTGTGTTTACTTCCTACATTCTTCCTGACATGTCTGTGTTTACTTCCTGCATTCTTCCTGACATGTCTGTGTTTACTTCCTACATTCTTCCTGACATGTCTGTGTTTACTTCCTGCATTCTTCCTGACATGTCTGTGTTTACTTCCTACATTCTTCCTGACATGTCTTGTGTTTACTTCCTGCATTCTTCCTGACATATCTGTGTTTACTTCCTACATTCTTCCTGACATGTATGTGTGTTTACTTCCTACATTCTTCCTGACATGTCTGTGTTTACTTCCTACATTCTTCCTGACATGTCTGTGTGTTTACTTCCTACATTCTTCCTGACATGTCTGTGTTTACTTCCTACATTCTTCCTGACATGTCTGTGTTTACTTCCTACATTCTTCCTGACATATCTGTGTTTACTTCCTACATTCTTCCTGACATGTCTGTGTTTACTTCCTACATTCTTCCTGACATGTCTGTGTTTACTTCCTACATTCTTCCTGACATGTCTGTGTTTACTTCCTACATTCTTCCTGACATGTCTGTGTTTACTTCCTACATTCTTCCTGACATGTCTGTGTTTACTTCCTACATTCTTCCTGACATGTCTGTGTTTACTTCCTACATTCTTCCTGACATGTCTGTATGTTTACTTCCTGCATTCTTCCTGACATGTCTGTGTTTACTTCCTACATTCTTCCTGACATGTCTGTGTGTTTACTTCTTGCATTCTTCCTGACATGTATGTGTTTACTTCCTGCATTCTTCCTGACATGTCTGTGTTTACTTCCTACATTCTTCCTGACATGTCTGTGTGTTTACTTCCTGCATTCTTCCTGACATGTCTGTGTTTACTTCCTACATTCTTCCTGACATGTCTGTGTGTTTACTTCTTGCATTCTTCCTGACATGTCTGTGTTTACTTCCTGCATTCTTCCTGACATGTCTGTGTTTACTTCCTGCATTCTTCCTGACATGTCTGGGTGTTTACTTCCTGCATTCTTCCTGACATGTCTGGGTGTTTACTTCCTGCATTCTTCCTGACATGTCTGTGTGTTTACTTCAGAACTTGAAGGACTTCTTCAGTCAGATGTCGAGTTACGTTGTCATGATGGACATGCTGTTTGAGAACGAGATGTATGAGGAGGTCCTCAAGCTGATGTCGTTTGTGACGGAGCAACAGTTGGGTGGGTTCAAGTACCCCATGGACTGTGTCACCCTCAGCACCGCCACGTGTCTCAAACTGGTACATGCCTTGACGATCTTTCACTTCTCACCTAGCCATGAAATGACTTCTTACAGCCACCAAACTTCTTCTTACATACTACAGCGTTATTCATAATTACCACACTTTTTATTTAATTTTTCGTAATAAATAATAAAAAGCCAAACCAACACCTCAACTGATTGAGCTTGAGGGAACATTGAACGGGTGCTCACTGATTTAAATTGTTATGTCAAATTGTGTATCTTCTTCATAATATAGTGATATTATGGGATCATATAATATTTGTTTGCCTTACATGCTTACTGAGTTGTAATAAAACAGTTACTCTGAAAACGAGCTGAAGAGCAGTAGAACCTCATCAACTTGTACACGCATTGCCAGGATCCTGTGCCTTCTTTTGTTCCAACCAAATTGGATTCATGTCGAACTGCTTGTCCCTGTATGATGACTAATGTTTGTGTTACATCGTAATGTCACACAGTAACTCATTCTGATGCTTGTTTCCGCCCAGGACCTATCTTTGTAAACACATTCTGAATACATGGAAATCCAGGTCAGCCTGGTGCCAATGTGCCGTGTTTACGTCGCAATACCACACGATCACCTAACTAAGTAGATTTCAACTTCCCGCAGAAATCGCTACAAAGACGTGTCTAAAACTGAGTTGATAGTACAGATGTATTTCATGTTGTTTATGTTGTCAAATGGTGCAAACAATGTTAATCTTTATGTACACATGAAAATGCATTTTAGCTAATGTTATTTTTATTTCCTTTAAACAGAGACTGAATGCAATGGCAGATGACGGTTCATGTTTGTAGAACACAGCCGAGTCGCTGGAGAGGGCAGTGGACCTGCTGAAGCATTGTGACAAGATACAGTCGATGATCTCTCTACGCAGCATTGTATTCACAACACTACTCGCACTGAAACAAGTAGGTCAAATCACACGTGGAAAGTACACATTTCAACACCAATCACTGCCTTGTTATAAGAATTATTTAGAGGAGGTTTCCGTCTGTTTTATTGTGAAAATAATGTTATACAGTGTGATCTGTCAGATTGCTGAATAGTGTGGTTAGAATCGTAGCAGTTGGAATTGTAAGGCAGGCAGACAGGTAGTTTATTTTTCTCCAGCTTCCCTTTTGAACCCCAGGAAATTTAATTTGCTCCACCTTGCCTTAGTATACTCAGTGGTGTGTATGACTTATCTTAGTGCATTAATTGCAGAATTGTTGAATGCTTCCCGGAGCAGTATTTAACTGCCAGAGTGTGAAGTGTAAAAAGCTCTGAGAATCCTAAGGGATGTAAAGAGCTCTGAGAATCCTAAGGGATGTAAAGAGCTCCGAGAATCCTAAGGGGTGTAAAGAGCTCCGAGAATCCTAAGGGGTGTAAAGAGCTCCGAGAATCCTAAGGGATGTAAAGAGCTCCGAGAATCCTAAGGGGTGTAAAGAGCTCCGAGAATCCTGAGCCATTTTTAGACAGGATTTTATTATTTGTGTAAGTATGAAGTGTTAAAAAAACAGGACTGTTGTGTAAGGAGTCACTTTTCACCCTTTTCAGAATAACCCCGCATTGGCTCTGGAGGTGATGAGTCTTGCGCGGTCGCCTTCATCGGGCAAATTACCTCTCGCATTTATCAACATCAAGGTTTGTTACTTTCCTTATAGAGGCTGAAGGTTGTTGAATTGTAATAATCCACATTTTTTTACTGGAACAAGTTTGTGAGCTGACCTGAAGTTTAATAATTGATTGGATTGTTTTACAGGAACAAAATGTTTAAATTGAAATCATTGTTAACGTTGTTATGTTTCTGTAATTATTAAATAGACTTTTAAACAGTAAAAGTAATTATTTGAGAGCATTATCATCGATGGGTATTTTCCATCATAATTTCTTTGGCAGAGGCGTGAAATGTATCTCTAGTCTCTTGATATTTTGTCACAGTGACTCGGTTCTCCACCAAGGCGTCTAGGGGTGCAGTTGAGTTGTAGGCGTACACCAATTTCTTTCAATTTTTTTTTATTAGGCCATATATTATACTAAATTCTTTTAAAGGATGCAAATGCAGAAACATTCTGGATCTTGACGGAATACTGAACGTCTTTGTGGATTCTGTGTAGAGTAAAATGATTAGTCCTGGTGGTGTAAAGTGACACAATATTACAATTTTACCCATTTTGATATTTTTTAGTAATAATTAGTTTCTGTATATTTTTGATTGCGGGCCAATTGTAAACAAATCGTACGGGGCAGGTTTAATCAGTGGGGATATTTCTATACACAATCCAGAACGTCTCCAAGACATTTCCTAATACTTGTCTGGACATGGCTGTTATACTGGGCTATATTTCAGACACTGGTGTACACTAAACTGGGGCGTCTCGAGGATGCAGTGCAGATGTTAAAGACTATAATCGCTGCAGATGTACCAGATCACGTGGCCACTGGCAACGAAGTGTTCCAGGAAATAGTAAGTTTGTGTTGGCAAACAGCATGACCTGTGATTCAGGGTGGGACAGGTATATTGCCTTACCTTGATGGTGGTTGTGGTGTTGACGTAAAACTGATCAGACTACGAAAATTAAAAACAAATTGTTTTCAACATAAGTAAATTTGTATGCACCCATAACTTAGTCAATAAAATGGTACAGTCGTATGTAGAACTGAATCACACAGATCAAATAACACAGATAAACTGGTCTTTTCATGGCTTCGTCTAGAGATCTGTCCATCCGATGGGTCGAAATTTCAGTGGATGGGTAAAAAATAAGAAGCATATATACATTGTATATATATATATTATATCGTCACTTATGATTTGAAATTACATGTAGATGTCACGCGCGTGTGTGCGTGTATACATGGATTATTGTACTTAGTTAATAGTACTTAAAACATTTGGACTGGCTTCCATGCACCAATACCACACACAAAATTGAACGCAAATATTTGAATCTGGTCGAAGGCCAGGGTTTTTCTGATGGTAAATTATTAACCTAAAAATATTATAAAATACAGATAAAAAAAATGCAAACTGTCATTGTTTTTACAGCTGGACGAGTTGCAGAAGGCATCGACAAACGAGACAAAGAAAGAAGTGGTGCGTGACATCGAAGCTGTACAGAAGGCTCTAGACCAGGGCGGCCATGTCAATACAGAGTCGTTCGATGAGTACGTGCTCCGACCAATCATGCGCAAGCGTAAGACACAAGACGGGTTCAAGGCGCGTCAGAGAAGTGACAGATCACGCCAGGGCTATCGCAGAGAAGGGTTGATGGCACGGGGTGAACACATGTAGGGGGGTGGTCAGACACGAGTAATCTTAGAGTATTGTATTCTGCTTACATGTCGAATAATGTGTAGTTGTGAAATATGTATAGTCAAGTCTCACTGTATGGTCGTCTCAGTGATACAGCCACCTCACAATTAAGGTCACTAGGATAATCCCACAGTTGTTCCATATATAGTGAAGTATATTTAATCTGTCATGCTAATAAGGTCACCTGGCTAATCAGGTTGCTTTTACTCAGTCCTAAGGTTGACTTTAATTGTGAGGTCCCCCCATGTGTATGTATTTTCTAGGACACAAAATAAAGGGACATGTTATTTGTCAACTCAGTGTTTTAATGTAGAATTTATCAGACATGTTGGTATCTGGTGTAACTAAAGAACAAGACTTATAATTATGGTTCAAAGGTCAGACATGTTGGTATCTGGTGTAACTAAAGAACAAGACTATATTGTGAAACCCCAGTCAGGGGATTGGGGTCTTGTTAGTGGTGAGCCCTCATATCTTTTTGAAATTGTCGTTACATCAAAATATAAACCCCCCAGACTTGAAATATGCCCACATTTAGGTTAGAAGCAGAAGTTGCAGACTTAAAGCCTTGTTTTTCAACGGCGCCCTCCTAAACCATGATGGGATGATCTGACAATGGAGGCACACTGGATCCACTCCTGGGTACTGTACTGTACTGTACTGTACTGTACTGTACTGTACTGTACTGTACTGTACTGTACTGACTGTACTGTACTGTACTGTACTGTACTGTCTGTACTGTACTGTACTGTACTGTACTGTACTGTACTGCCTTATGCTAAAATAACTACAAGAACGGGTGTTTTAAACCATAGTCCCCTTTGAGCAAAGGTACTTTGGTCATTCAACGGCTGGTGGGGGTACTTCCTCACCCTCTACATGAAATGTTGTTGCCCTAAACTTTTAGAAGTGAACATTGCAAAGGGGAAAATGGCCGGGAAATTCAACTGCCTCATCACATTATGCAGGTGACTGACTACTCTAGAGGGATAGCACAGTAATGCAACAGCAAATAATGCAATTAAAAACGGGATGCTGTTGTATTGGTGGGTGGCCGTTAGCAAATGATGTGATTAATTCAACAACACACCAATACACTTTAAAATTGGATAAGCAAAATGTGGAAAACATGAATAGCATTTCATGGACTTGGTTTAAGATTACTAATAAATCATAAAAGATTACTAATAATAAATCTTACTCTGACAGATGTAATGATTTGCACAACTCGCAACATAAAAAGGCAGAATTATTATTTATTGCATAGATACACATGGTGATATCTACGAAGGAATGTGACTTAAAGATGTATAGCTTTTACTCTTCTGCCGATTCTTTGGTGACTGCAAATGGTTTGTCGACTGGCAGTGAGCCGCAGTCGGCAATGACAACATCCTTCGCTGGTTTGTCTTGTCCCCCTGTCTTTGTGTTTTCCACCTTGCGCACAACTTTCTGAAGACAAAATGCACATACATGTGTAAAGCATAGGTTAAATTCTCAAGTAGCACAGTATTTAGTGCTTAATACTGCTCTATTAATTGGTTCACTAGTCCATGGCAGTCCTGTTCAATTAGTCAAAAACCACCCCAACTCTTTGGATTAATACGTGAAGACTATTTGTACGTAAATATTCACCACTGTCTATAGCCAGGTAGATTCCTACAGCTGTGTAAAATGGAGCTTAGTAGAGTGCACAAACTTTCCCATGGATCAAGACTGTATCAATAGGAGTTAAACGAGTTCTCTTGCTTGAAATTCCAACACTCTTTCTTACGACTAAAAACTGCTTGGTAAAACAGCTATATTATTTCAGTATACAACAATTTACCTGTAGCCGTTTTGCTTTATTTATTAATGGAATAATGTGCACATATCATTTTGGTTTAATGCATTGCAGATTGTTTTATAAAAAGAATGACAACACTGCAAGGACTGTACATACCATGCCTTCAAGGATCTTGCCAAAGATGACATGTCTGCCATCCAGCCATTCTGTCTTCTTGGTCGTAATAAAGAACTGTGATCCGTTTGTGTCCTTGCCTGCATTTGCCATGGACAGCCAGCCAGCTCCATAATGCTTCAGCTTGAAGTTCTCATCAGCAAACTTCTCACCATAGATACTTCTACCTACAACACAAGACATGAATTGTTTCTATTATTAACATCTTCTGTAGAATCATAGAGCCATAGCTTTATCTAGAGACCCGTCCACCCGTCATTTGGACGGGCAATTTCAAATATGGACGGGGGAAATTTTTTGAGGACGGGTTACAACCCGTCACAGTGTGATAAGGCCCCGTCCTGGAGGTTTATATGACGGGTGTCACCCTATCATCACTGGAATATAACGTGTTCTGTATCTCCCAGAAACAAATATTTCCAGTACTGTGAATTCCTAGCACGGCGCTCAAAGATGCCTACCACCACACTATTCACGCGTACACTGCAGGCGTAGCAGTAGCGCAGCGCAAGAAGCTCATTTTACGCATGTGTGTAGGGCGCCTACTCACAGCGGCAGTCGTACATGTGGTTTCATTTGCTGCTAGAGGGGTCAAAGCAATGTGTTAATGCCCCAACAACCATTTCGCAAATAGCATACGTGATTGGTTAATTCTGTTGGGGTGTCACACGTCAATAATAATGGGCATGAATTAATTAGTAACGCAAACTTCATAATACGGATTATGCGCACTTTTCAAAGCGTCAAAAATACATATAAATTACATATACGTGAGGGAATTTATATCCGTAATAAAATATAGAAGTGTTATATGCCTGTATATTATTAACATTTCGACTTTATGGCGTTTATATCTGGAGTGACTCCCGGGAATGATCAACTTTAAAACGAGGCCTCGTTAGCGACTCACGTGGCTACGAATAAACATTAGATATTATCGTCCACGCGATGCCTCCATTTCCGAAGCCGAAGGTTCGCAAACTAACCACAATAACGAAGTTTTTCACGGCAAAACCAAACCAACTGTTACGGCAACACCTTCACCGCCAAGGACTTATTATTTTATTGATGTATTGTAGTAATTGCGTAGGTAAAATGGTGTACAGTGCAACCCCTCACGAACAACCACCCTCATTTACAACCACCCGCTTTTTACGACCGTTTTTTCATTCTACGCTGTATAAACGTTCCCTCACCAACGACCACCCGGCAGACGCGACCAACGACCATGGCAATTTGAATTTTACCCCTGACGAACGACCATCCGATAGGTGGCCAAGCACATTTGTTAACCTAAATATCGCAATGAACTCTCATTAAACGCATGACTAACGCGCACGGACGTGCATAATGCCATAAAAACAATAAATCACCTGATGACGACCATTCATTTTGGCGATCTTTTACTTTCTGCCGAATTATGAAAATGACATCTAACAGCCGCTAGACTTTCCTCACATATCTTATATATTTATAAACACACACTATGTTATAAAATTCACGAAACAAAGTCGCGCAAGAACTCGCCGGCAAGACATCATGGCGGACATGGTCACCGTCGGTGGCTACGCGTAACTCTGCGATTAAGTATCCATATTGTGTATGACTAAAGTTTAGAAACTTATGTATGATTAAAGTTTAGAAACTTAGGCTAAATTTTAGGTTAGTTTAGGATAAAACCGAAATCCAGATTTTGCCACACCGCGATAAAATATCGACGTAACGCCACGGTAATCTACGGCCTGCGCGTAACAGCCGCAGGCGATGTCGACTTTAGTTTAGCTCGATTTAGATTTGTGAATTTTATTCTTCACAGCAATTTAACTGATTTAATTTTATGACCTAGCGTATGTATATGTAATACGAGTTATTAGAGAGGGAATTTCGCGGCTGTAAGATGTCGTTTTCATGATTAGATCAGAAAGTAAAAGATCGTTTTGCGGCGCTGGAAAGAACAACAAAATGGCGACTGCGGTGCGATTACCCAGACGCCGTGAGGTGGCAGCACTTTTTAGCCCCTCAATTTTAAATGAATTAAATGAGAATACTTTTTATCAGATATAATTAAAAAACGATTCAAAATGAGGATACTTTTTATCAGATATTATTTAGAAAAAACGATTCAAAATTAAACTCATACTGAAACGTGTCACACATAAAATAAAGAGAATAAATAATTTTGTTGTTGTTAATATGTTATCTCATTTTTTATTTTCTACTTTTATTTTGTGTATTTTACTACTTAGTGGTTGTAAGCGCCCCCTAGTGTTGATGTTAGTCGTTATAAGTGCCCCCTAGTGTTGAATGTCGCAAACCCCTCACGAGAGACCACCCCTCTTTTAAGACCACCCCACTCTGATTTGGGGGGCGGTCTTAAATGAGGGGTTCCACTGTACTTCGTTTATGATGATTTTACAGAATGTATTATTTTGTTATGAAGAGTACAGCAATGAGGTTGTTTTTGAAGATTTATTTATAATTTGTTGTAGACATGTAACATTGCTTGAGAGTACTGTATATAATGACTGCATAATTTACGTAATTTTGTTATTTACACTGCGACATAATGTAACTTGTTTTTTTTATTTGGCATGGTTGTAATAATTGAAAAATGTCATTAAACAAGACATTATTATATTATTGTTGTTGTGTGTTATTGCATATAAAATAAGATAGCAAAAAGTCTTCCAAAATTGTAGACATGTATCATTAGGTTTTTACCCAAAGTTGTGACTGGCAAAAATTTGATCCTGCATAAAGCCCCGCATAGAGCTCATTTTATAGGATTTAGTTAGTTGTGCTACTTCCACTGTTTATGTCTCTGTTTTAAATGATACATTGATATGATAAAATGTCTTTTTAAAAAGATGTGGAAGATTTTATTTTTAGTAAATATGACTCTGCATTACAATGTGGATTTTATATATGGTACATCATGAAAGTTGCAAACAGAATATCATTTTATGAAACTATTTAAACATAATTCTGTTTATGGATAGACACTCCATCTCGACCACTTTTCTTCTCAACCATGACCACGACTAAATCAAACAGTCCATAATAAAGATATAAAAACGACATTCCTTATGGACATTTCAATATATACTTTGTATGTCCACTGGTTTCATTATGATTGGACTATCACGGAGCACAATAGTGTCACTTTAAGTTTACAATATACAAATCCTGGGAAAATGGTAGGTAAAGATAATCCAGGGGAAACACAGGACTTAGTTACATTATGAATGGTATCGAGTATAATATTATTATGATGACAGTTTTGAAAGTGTTAGTCAATCTGTTATTTTAACATAATTATCCACTTAGTAATGCGATCAGTACTAGTAAATACGGTCACTCTCTATATGAGATACCTACCACCGGTGCCATCTCCTCGGGTGAAATCTCCACCCTGGATCATGAAGTCCTTGATCACTCTATGGAACTTGCTTCCTTTGTATGTCAGTTTCACTCCTCCATCTTCCTGAAGTCACATACACAAGTCTCTGTGAATGTTCCAGGACCAAAGGAACCTTTAATCCTAATTCTTCATACAATAAATTAATAGGACTTTGGCAATTCATCACTATGCCACAATGCAATTTTTTGTACAAAATTAAAAAAAATCACACAAATCAACGACTAGAGAATAACACCTTTCACAGGTGAGGTTGGTGTTTCTGACTCAACAGTATACTTGTACAACAGTTCACAGGCTACCTGCTATTCTTACCTTTGTACCCTCTGCTAACGTTTTGAAGTTTTCTACAGTTTTCGGAACGGTCTTTCCAAAGAGGCCAATGACAATTCTTCCAGCTTTTTCACCGCCAATCTCGATGTCAAAGAATACCTAAATCAAACATATACATAATATTATGCCAGATCCTGCAAAAATGAATTAAACAAAATCGCAAATCACGAATGCAATATTGTTTAGATTACATTTTACACTAAATGAATTAACATCACAATGGTACATCTGGAAGCATACATCTTATCATGTACAGTTTAGACTCTGGCACGCCAGCACACTTTAATTTGAAACTGGGGGTAATTTCGTGAAGCTTACTTAGCGTTTTTCAAAAGGCTGCTTTCGTCGCTGTTTCATGAAACTGGCTACTGCCCTTGATGGGGCTGGACCAGGCAGACATGAAATTACCGTTAATTGAAATACATGTGTAAAACGTGACTTGCAACTTCATACTCATAGCCATAGGACTGTATCTGTGTATCCCTCTTGCTATGCAGTATGTCTCTAGATCACCGTAACGTCGCGGTCCCGGCTAAAATTGGGATGTAAAAGAATCACTAACACACTGAGGAGTAAGGACTATAACTATATGGACACTGCCACTGCATCAGTGCATGGTCTCGGTTCAGGTTCAGTCACCGAGCCAGTGCCCATCCACTGAGCCTGGGCACTGACTCGGTGACAGCGTGACTGAACCTGAACCGAGACCATGCACTGATATATATATATATATATATATATATATATATATATATATATATATATACAGACAGTGGTACCCAGACAGTTAATTATACATTGCCGACCGCTGGACCACACTCCACAACACGCATTCGGTTCTGTCATACAGACGTGTTACGTGTCGTACCGGCGTCCCGGGACCCCAAGTCAGCTATCTCTTAATTTTATGGTAAATACTCACCTTATCTGTCACTTTTGGACCTTTAGCTTTTGCGCCACTGGAAGCGTTTACCAGCAGCAAAATACATGACAACAGTGTAACAGATCCTACGAGAGCCTTCATGTTTCGACGAAGAAAACCACGACAAAAACTGCCAACGTGAACAAACACCCCACTAGGTGTCATACCATTTCAATATGGCGGTCGAATAATGTGTGTCTACCTTTGATTGGTTCTATTTGCGGTGGTTTTAATTTTAGGCCACGACGCAGACGCCGGTGTTTTACGTCCCATGCTAAATTTGCAGCTCAACCAACATGCTTGAGAATAACCTTTTTTGGTTGGTTGGTTGGTTGGTTGGTTGGTTGGTTGGTTGATTCAATATACAAATTTACTCTTATACATACATGAACTTGATACTGAGTACATAATATGTATAATTTTATATATACATGTTTTATATGTATATTATATATAATACACATTGTTGTAACCTTCGATATTAGGCTTTATTCAACTTAAAAGTCAAGTAGACATCACGGGAGTCTTGGAAACAAAATGAAAGAAATGTCACACATAATTTGTAAATTAAATATTATGTCACACATATATGGTATGCACACATAAAAAACTAATATATTAAGACAGGCTTTATTCAACAATGACATAGCATAATGAGTATGTTATACTGACATTAGGCATTTTGACAAAACCTTATTAAGTTACTTGTCTGTTTTTGTTTAGGCCACCATTTTGTAACAAGCTGTGATGTATGTGTCATTAATAGAACATCCTCGAGCATAGATAACATCAGCAACATGTCTCCACTCTAAAATGCGATAACCATTGCATTACTTACTTACTTACTTACTTACATTCTTACTTACTTACTTACTTACTTACTTACTTACTTACTTACTTACTTACTTACTTACATTACTTACTTACTTACTTACTTACTTACTTAGTTATGCCTGTTTGCTCACTTGGAGCATAGGCCATTGACCAAGGAAGACCACTGTAAATAACTGTTTATTTGTGGCCATCTTTACCATCTCTCTCCTAGTGTATCGCATCTCCTTTATTTCTCCTGTGTCTCTTTGCCAGGTGTGCCGTGGCTTTCCTCTCTGCCTTGCAGTTTCTATTGATAGTTGTTTGGTTTATTCTGAAAGTGTAGTATCTTGATGAAGATCAATATGTGTATTCTTTTGTGTCGTCTGTGTACATAGCCATTTCTCCAATCCAGAGAGTAATGTACATATTGCCTCAGTTGAATATCCTCAGTTTGGTATTATATACAAGTTTGATTTGTTTTGCTTTCCAAATGTTTCTCAACATGATGAATGTCACATTTGTTTTCCCTATCTTAAATTATTAGCTTTGATATATTCTGTGCCTCCATTTTTGTTAATTGTAGTGCCCATGCAGATATGCACATGAACGAGTCCATCTCTTCCAGTGGCTGTCCTTTCAGTGTGATGGGGTTGTTGTTCTTCGTGTTGGCTTTCTTAATCTTTGTCTTGCTTCTGTTGATGTTGAGTCCTAGCTGTGTTGACACTGTGTTTAGCAGCGTTTTTCTGCATTCGTTGGTGACAGTGGGACAGGAGAGAAAGGTCACCTGCAAAATCAAGGTCCTACAACTGGCTCCAAGATGTCCACTGGACTTTTGTTTTATGTCGTCTTTTTCATGATCCAGTCTATGGCGAGCAGGAATAAGAATGGTGACAGAAGACATCCTTGCCTCACTCCTGTCTTCACCATGAATGAGTCTGTAAGCTGTCCTACATGAATGACCTTGCACGCCATATCTTCATAGGTGTTTCTTATCAGAGAAATACATTTCTTTAGTATCCCATAGAAGCTTCTACAGTGTATCCCTGTCCATATCTTTGTAAGTGAAAGGTTTAAACTTTGACCCCGGTGGGATCGTTTTGAAACATCTTAGCATGTTTTCACTTAGATGTGACTTTTAAATAAAATATATGTCTGAAATAATTTGTTCTAGCTGAATAACAACAGGAATTTTTGCACATGTTATACCAACTGAATGCTTTTAATTACAGCACTGGCTGTTTGTGTTAGGTAGCTTGGGTAGCTCCAATTCATCAAATGACAAACAATAATTTGAATGACCTAACTCAAACACTTTATTTGTAAAAATAAATACACAAACAAATTAAGCAACCAACATCAATATGACTGCTACTGACACACAAACAATTAGTAAACATAACCTACCAGGAGTACATAATAGAGTGAACCAAATTCTAGATCATAAATGACATACCACTTCTCATTATTAGGATGAAGTTAAAAGCTAATTCGTTAGATCAACCAACATGAAACTTCTTGATTTTGTACTTTCGATTAATAAGAAACAATTATATGATCAAATGCATGTATTAGGATTAATTATAATAATGAGATAAACTTTTGACACAATAAAATAATCTTTAACATAATGTTGGATTAGCTTGGCATTATTTAATCAGATTTACACACACAATACATATAGTTTTTGAAGTGATGATTCAGTTGCATGAAATCTTCACCTTACAAAAGTTTATTAATATTTTGACAATTGCACTTGCCACTGTAATAGTTGATTTGTTTTCTTCAAATTGCGATATATTTATTAAAACTCCACTTAATGCAGTGTATAATATAAATACAACATATCTTCGTGAAGTTGTTTACTTACCAAATCAATTCAACTACCTCACTTGATATAAAATAGATAACATTATGTCATACTCTGAAACATATACATAACAAAATAATATATATTTTATATTAGTATATAACCTAACACCTCCATAAATAAACAATATCAATTAAGGTAGTAACATTTATGAAAAATAATAAATTAATAGTAATAGTTTAACAATAATATAAGTAAACGTCTTAATAAATAATAAATAAGTTAATGTATAGTTAGCTGCAAATTGTATTACTGTACTTGGTAATTAATGAATTAAGTTCAGTCATATCAAATCAAACTACCATTAATAAATTTGTGAGAATACAAGTTTTAAATAACTTTAAAAAGTGTTTTAATCTAAACAAATTGTTGCACAAGAAAGTATAAATCCAATGTCATATGCTGCTGCTCATAACTGTGTTGTAAGTTGAAACACCTTCAACGTTAAATTTTATAATAGCATTACCTTTGAACTCTACAAAACCTCAGAACATACACTGCATACAACATCATTTCTATTAATTTACATTCTCACCAGACCAAAAACAACACAACTAATACCTTGCCTGTGGTATATATAGACACATGATGACATTTTAAGAAGGTATTTATGATATTATAGCTTTTCACATACAAGATTAATACAACCTGACATCCCAGCGCCAACTAGAATATGTTTTTGTCAAAGTCATATTCTTTCGAGAATAGATTAACCGACTATCAGTCCTTAGTCTGTGCATTATTTACGCAAGGTATGAAGCTTCAAACAATTTCTGGTCAGAAAACAGACCAATGTCTCATCTAATACATTCATAATTCTGAGCGCATAGCACCTTGTGTAGTGTTTACATTTTACAACACACAACATTTGTATAAATTCGAACTCGTTATCTACAATACAATGTCAAATGGCAGGTCAAACAATAAACATGCAAAGCAACATTAACAATATTATATTAAGTCTCACTCTGTGTCTGTGAACGACAGGGTTATGTTCTACTGTAAATGTGTCATTTGTAATCAATTAAAATAAAACTATAATAAACACTGCTGTAAAACCCTGTATAAATGACCAGCAACGATTCACGTGTGTAGTCTTACTTTGTAAAACAATACACATGTATTCAATTTATGGACTATGGCAGATAAATCATTTTTATTGTGTAAGTGACATTTGAATCAATCTTAATAACATTTTTTTTTATTTATTTTAATTACATTTGTTAGAGTGATATATTTGCTACTGATTTCTCTGAGATGTTGGAAATGTAAATGATTCTTTCAAAGTGCTGTACATTGTAATGGTGCACTGTTAATTACAACAATAAGTAACTGAACGCAACCTCATGAAAACAATTACCTGCGCATTTCTACAGACCCATATATCAATGCCTCACATCATCAAATGCAAGGGTTTTCTAGTATACAAAGTCATTAAACATTAAAAGACAATACTGTGTTACACATTTGAACAGAAGCTGCAATATTTGATATTCAGACCTCCAAACATATCTTAGAATAACAGGCCATGCTGTTTTCACTCTAGCAGAATTAGCTAAGCACAGCCATTTATAGACAACCCACCATGATTCGGAACAGCTGGTTTGTCACGAGAACAGCTGCTCAAGTAAAGCTGTAGTTATTTTAGCCACAAGAACTATACATTTTAAATGAATTGTAAAACTGTCATGTAAAGAATTTCCCAGTCCGGGTAAATAAAGTTTTATTGTATGCAAGTTAACTCTAGACGTCCACCAATATGTCTGTAAATCCACCTGATTTTCCAAACATTAACCAGCATTGGAGGCATTCTTTGCAGTATTGCGTACATTTAAACAAGGTTAGATTATTTTGTATGTTGGGATTATCCAAACATTACAATCGCACTTTTGAGGATGTGAAGGAAATGACCAGATGATATAATAATATGGGTGTATTTGTGACTCTATGTTACCCGACATACACCACAAACATGAAATGTGCCGTAAATATCAACGTGCCAATAACTATAATAATTACGTATGTGACACCATTGTTCACACAAAGTTAGAGATTCTCAATCTTCTGCTATGTTATCCAGTGTGTTATGTAACCTTCTCTAGTGTTATAGCATTGTTACGTTGTGTGACAGACAATGACACCTCACTGCTTGTTGTGTCTTGTGACGTATACAGGTTGTTTTCTGCAGTGTGTGTTTGCCAGCGTGTGTTTTGTCACTTGTAGATGACTGAATCAGACGGTTTGGTCTGCCAATAAGTTGTGTCGTTTTCTGTGTTGCATTGTCTGCCATGGAGTGTTGGTTTCTGGGTTGCATTGTCTGCCATGGAGTGTTGGTTTCTGTGTTGCATTGTCTGCCATGGAGTGTTGGTTTCTGTGTTGCATTGTCTGCCATGGAGTGTTGGTTTCTGGGTTGCATTGTCTGCCATGGAGTGTTGGTTTCTGGGTTGCATTGTCTGCCATGGAGTGTTGGTTTCTGGGTTGCATTGTCTGCCATGGAGTGTTGGTTTCTGGGTTGCATTGTCTGCCATGGAGTGTTGGTTTCTGGGTTGCATTGTCTGCCATGGAGTGTTGGTTTCTGGGTTGCATTGTCTGCCATGGAGTGTTGGTTTCTGTGTTGCATTGTCTGCCATGGAGTGTTGGTTTCTGGGTTGCATTGTCTGCCATGGAGTGTTGGTTTCTGGGTTGCATTGTCTGCCATGGAGTGTTGGTTTCTGGGTTGCATTGTCTGCCATGGAGTGTTGGTTTCTGTGTTGCATTGTCTGCCATGGAGTGTTGGTTTCTGGGTTGCATTGTCTGCCATGGAGTGTTGGTTTCTGGGTCGCATTGCTTACCATGGTGTGTTGTTTTCTGTGTTGCATTGTCTATCATAGAGTGTTATTTCATGTGTAGGCGTCTGTTTACATATTTCTACAGCCCTGTCTTCTATGGTGTGATTTTCCCCTTGTAGACACCCATGTTATATAGCTACCTGCATTGTCTATCATGATGAATTATTTCATAATGTCTTCTGAGTTATGCCTCTGGGTGCATTGTCTATCATTGTATGTAGTTTCATGTGTAAACCTGTTTGTCATTTTCATTATCACCCATGGTGTGCTACGTCATGTGTTGACTTCAACCAAGTGTTCATGAGAAGGCGTCTCAGTTACACAGCTATTTGCACGGTCCAACACGGTGCGTCACTTCATGTGTTGACTGCCGTGTTACATTGCCTTGTGTGTTTTTGTCCGGGCGTGTTGCTGTGTGTGTTGTTGGTCTCAGGTCCTCCTGACTGAGTCAGAGTCGGCTACAGGCCATAGTGCCAGCACTGGCACCGCCCCGACACGGGTCTACCTGCACAAGCACACAGACACTCCATCACTTCACAACGTACTAGGCCAAGGCTGTAATAACTACAGTTATGACGAATAAACATTTGTAAACATTATAATAATGGTTACTATTTATACAGACTTTGCATTCCACAGATCATAAGCCTAAGGCTGCCTACTCCACACGCCGTCTGAAGTGGGACTTTTGTATCACAATCTGGTTCAATTTGGTTAAATATGACACATCATCTGGAAAACTTTCAAAACAGTATGAAAACTATCATGACACACATGGATAAATTTCAGAGACTAAATTTAAAACCATATATAATGAAGAGACTAAATTTAAAACCATTTATAATGCACGACCATTCACGTTGGCAATCCTTTCTACAATTATTCCAAGTGATATAAGTGTTATAAATGTGAAGTTATGTCACTTAGCTAAACCATTCTGTGAGAACGCAGCATTTTAACAATACTTTGGGAGGTGTGAGACAATATTTTGGGAGAGGGAGGAGGTGTGAGACAATACTTTGGGAGAGGGAGATGTGAGACAATACTTTGGGAGAGGGAGGATGTGTGAGACAATACTTTGGGAGAGGGAGGAGGTGTGAGACAATACTTTGGGAGAGGGAGGAGGTGTGAGACAATACTTTGGGAGTCAAGACATACTGGAGGAGGTGTGAGACAACTACTACTTGGGAGAGGGGAGGTGTGAGACAATACTTTGGGAGAGGGAGGTAGAGACAATCGTGAGACAATACTTTGGGAGAGAGGAGTAGAAACTTTGAGGATGTCAGAGACAATACTTTGGGAGAGGGAGACATATTTGAGAGATGTGACAAATTGACAATACTTTGGGAGAGGGAGGAGGTGTGAGACAATACTTTTGGGACAATATTGAGAGGAGGAGGTGTGAGACAATACTTTCAGACAAACTTTGAGAGGAGTAGAAACAATACTTTGGGAGGTGTGAGACAATACTTTGGGAGGGGGAGGAGGGTGAGACAATACTTGGGAGGAGTGTAGACAATATTTGGGAGAGGGAGGAGTGTCAGACAATACTTTCGAAAGGGAGAGGGAGGAGGTGTGAGTAGGGAGGGGAGATGTGAGACAATACTTTGGAGAGGAGGAGGGGGAGACAATACTTTGGGAGGAGAGGTGTGAGACAATACTTTGGAGAGGGAGAGTGAGACAATACTTTGCGGGAGGGGA
This sequence comes from Ridgeia piscesae, assembly GCA_025642075.2. Classification (NCBI taxonomy): domain Eukaryota; kingdom Metazoa; phylum Annelida; class Polychaeta; order Sabellida; family Siboglinidae; genus Ridgeia; species Ridgeia piscesae. The sequence continues at coordinate 320,078 of JAODUO010000805.1, read as the reverse complement.
GTGTCATATTTTGGGAGAGGGGGAGGTGTGAGACAATATTGGGAGAGGGAGGAGGTGTGAGACAATACTTTGGGAGAG
>JAODUO010000805.1:277500-315000 GCA_025642075.2 Ridgeia piscesae | reverse complement strand
TGCTGTTTGTGATGCCATTGGTCCTTTCAACAATTATTCGAAGTGACGTAACTATCATAAACGTGAAGTTATGTCATTTAACTAAACCACTCATAATCTGTGTGAACGCAGCACTTAAACAATACTTTGGGAGAGGGAGGTGTCAGACAATACTTTGGGAGAGGGAGGTGTGATACAATACTTTGGGAGAGGGAAGAGGTGTGAGACAATACTTTGGGAGAGGGAGTAGGTGTGAGACAATACTTTGGGAGAGGGAGTAGGTGTGAGACAATACTTTGGGAGAGGGAGGTGTGAGACAATACTTTGGGAGAGGGAAGAGGTGTGAGACAATACTTTGGGAGAGGGAGGAGGTGTGAGACAATACTTTGGGAGAGGGAGTAGGTGTGAGACAATACTTTGGGAGAGGGAGGTGTGAGACAATACTTTGGGAGAGGGAGGTGTGATACAATACTTTGGGAGAGGGAAGAGGTGTGAGACAATACTTTGGGAGAGGGAGTAGGTGTGAGACAATACTTTGGGAGAGGGAGTAGGTGTGAGACAATACTTTGGGAGAGGGAGGTGTGAGACAATACTTTGGGAGAGGGAGGAGGTGTGAGACAATACTTTGGGAGAGGGAGTAGGTGTGAGACAATACTTTGGGAGAGGGAGTAGGTGGGAGACAATACTTTGGGAGAGGGAGGTGTGAGACAATACTTTGGGAGAGGGAGTAGGTGTGAGACAATACTTTGGGAGAGGGAGGAGGTGTGAGACAATACTTTGGGAGAGGGAGGAGGTGTGAGACAATACTTTGGGAGAGGGAGGAGGTGTGAGACAATACTTTGGGAGAGGGAGGAGGTGTCAGACAATACTTTGGGAGAGGGAGGAGGTGTGAGACAATACTTTGGGAGAGGGAGGTGTGAGACAATACTTTGGGAGAGGGAGGAGGTGTGAGACAATACTTTGGGAGAGGGAGGAGGTGTGAGACAATACTTTGGGAGAGGGAGGTGTGAGACAATACTTTGGGAGAAGGAGGTGTGAGACAATACTTTGGGAGATGGAGGAGGTGTGAGACAATACTTTGGGAGAGGGAGGAGGTGTGAGACAATACTTTGGGAGAGGGAGGTGTGATACAATACTTTGGGAGAGGGAGGAGGTGTGAGACAATACTTTGGGAGAGGGAGGAGGTGTGAGACAATACTTTGGGAGAGGGAGGTGTGAGACAATACTTTGGGAGAGGGAGGAGGTGTGAGACAATACTTTGGGAGAGGGAGGTGTGAGACAATACTTTGGGAGATGTAGGTGTGAGACAATACTTTGGGAGAGGGAGGAGGTGTGAGACAATACTTTGGGAGAGGGAGGAGGTGTGAGACAATACTTTGGGAGAGGGAGGAGGTGTGAGACAATACTTTGGGAGAGGGAGGAGGTGTGAGACAATACTTTGGGAGAGGGAGGTGTGAGACAATACTTTGGGAGAGGGAGGAGGTGTGAGACAATACTTTGGGAGAGGGAGGAGGTGTGAGACAATACTTTGGGAGATGGAGGAGGTGTGAGACAATACTTTGGGAGAGGGAGGAGGTGTGAGACAATACTTTGGGAGAGGAGGTGTGAGACAATACTTTGGGAGAGGGAGGAGGTGTGAGACAATACTTTGGGAGAGGGAGGAGGTGTGAGACAATACTTTGGGAGAGGGAGGTGTGAGACAATACTTTGGGAGAGGGAGGAGGTGTGAGACAATACTTTGGGAGAGGGAGGTGTGAGACAATACTTTGGGAGATGTAGGTGTGAGACAATACTTTGGGAGAGGGAGGAGGTGTGAGACAATACTTTGGGAGAGGGAGGAGGTGTGAGACAATACTTTGGGAGAGGGAGGTGTGATACAATACTTTGGGAGAGGGAGGAGGTGTGAGACAATACTTTGGGAGAGGGAGGAGGTGTGAGACAATACTTTGGGAGAGGGAGGTGTGAGACAATACTTTGGGAGAGGGAGGAGGTGTGAGACAATACTTTGGGAGAGGGAGGTGTGAGACAATACTTTGGGAGATGTAGGTGTGAGACAATACTTTGGGAGAGGGAGGTGTGAGACAATACTTTGGGAGAGGGAGGAGGTGTGAGACAATACTTTGGGAGAGGAGGTGTGAGACAATACTTTGGGAGATGTAGGTGTGAGACAATACTTTGGGAGAGGGAGGAGGTGTGAGACAATACTTTGGGAGAGGGAGGAGGTGTGAGACAATACTTTGGGAGAGGGAGGTGTGAGACAATACTTTGGCAGAGGGAGGTGTGAGACAATACTTTGGGAGAGGGAGGAGGTGTGAGACAATACTTTGGGAGAGGGAGGAGGTGTGAGACAATACTTTGGGAGAGGGAGGTGTGATACAATACTTTGGGAGAGGGAGGAGGTGTGAGACAATACTTTGGGAGAGGGAGGAGGTGTGAGACAATACTTTGGGAGAGGGAGGTGTGAGACAATACTTTGGGAGAGGGAGGAGGTGTGAGACAATACTTTGGGAGATGTAGGTGTGAGACAATACTTTGGGAGAGGGAGGAGGTGTGAGACAATACTTTGGGAGAGGGAGGACGTGTGAGACAATACTTTGGGAGAGGGAGGTGTGAGACAATACTTTGGGAGAGGGAGGTGTGAGACAATACTTTGGGAGAGGGAGGAGGTGTGAGACAATACTTTGGGAGAGGGAGGAGGTGTGAGACAATACTTTGGGAGAAGGAGGAGGTGTGAGACAATACTTTGGGAGAGGGAGGACGTGTGAGACAATACTTTGGGAGAGGGAGGAGGTGTGAGACAATACTTTGGGAGAAGGAGGAGGTGTGAGACAATACTTTGGAGAGGGAGGAGGTGTGAGACAATACTTTGGGAGAGGGAGGTGTGAGACAATACTTTGGGAGAGGGAGGACGTGTGAGACATATGGCACATTGTATGACTACAACTGGGAACAACCCTGTGAGACAACGGGAAAGGGGGTTTACCTGTGAGAACTGTGAACTTTGTAGCTCTCAGTCGGGACTTGCCGTTGGCAAAGAAAGTCTGCGTCTGGTGCAATGTTGCGTAAGGAATCACCGTCCGTGACGAGTGGTTCTCAAAGTCTGCAGATATGGCAATCGACTCACCTGAAAAACAAATAAAAAGATCACTAAAGGTACGTAACTGGAATACACATTCTAATATACTGCTTGGCAAAGTGTGTTTAATTCATAAGTTCATAGCAACACTTGCAATTTAGAAGATATGATTTCGGAGCATGTGCAGCCTGAGTTAGCAGTGATACCCTTTATGGAATATATTGTTCCTGGCTCCCTTTGATTTTAAAAGATTTCTAACCTTTTCACATTCAACACAGCAGATTTCCTGTAAAAAAAAGTAATTAAAATGGGGCTAATTCCAAGCAGAGACAAATTGCTTCCCTTTATTAATGCTACCAGTCTGTCAACAAATTTTTCTTTTTTTTCTGATATAACCCTGAAAAACGACCACCTCAAGCTAACAAACTTCTTCTTTAGCTATCTACAGCACATGTTTCAATAATAAACATTGCACATGCAATGATGTTCACAATAACTCAAACTAAGATTGACTAATTTTACAAACAGAATGACAAACAGAATAATAATTTTGTAATATAACATGTTTGTTGGTGGATGGTCACTTTCTATACAAGCCTTGTTGACGTTAACTGACAGACGATTAAGAAGGAATCTCTAGTCACACATATCCATTCTTTGAACTGGCCAAGCCAATCAAACAATTGATAGTAGCAAATGTTCTTTATGAGGAACATTTTACCTTTAAGAGTTAACAAAATCACAATGACTAAGACTGATTAAATTACAACCCTTGAAGTGCAAAGTAAAATAAGGGCCACGTATTCAATGTAAAACCTGCAACTTGTGAAAGACATTTATCTGTTGTTGCAAGCAAATTTCCTAAGAGGATAATTTTGGATTACAAACAAAACATACTGTTAACAATACAATATTATTCATACAGTTGTGGTAAACAGTATTATGATAGCATTGACCCAAAACTCTATTGTCATACATGTGTAGGCAAACTATTTATACAACTTAAAATCCTATTCTGCACGCATCAGCTACGGGTGTAATTTTACTAAAAAAGAGCACATTTCTCACCCCCATTAGAGCCGAACAGTAAAAATGCACTGGTAACATAATTTTAACTGACTGCCTATGTGTGTGTGTATTCGAGCATGCGTGCACTATTTGTGTGTTCAAGCACGCATGCATGTCTGTGGTCAGTTTGAAGGTCACCCTTGTGGCAATGAAGAATACTCTGTATTCTGTAGGAGACGTCACTTTTGTTAAACGTCACTAACGCCTGGATATATCACCTGACTGTCACAGTTCATGGCATTATGTAGTACCCCACCTGTCAGTGTATGTACCTACCTGGACAGTACCACACCTGTCAGTGTATGTACCTACCTGCACCGTACCCCACCTGTCAGTGTATGTACCTACCTGGACAGTACCACACCTGTCAGTGTATGTACCTACCTGCACCGTACCCCACCTGTCAGTGTATGTACCTACCTGGACAGTACCCCACCTGTCAGTGTATGTACCTACCTGGACAGTACCACACCTGTCAGTGTATGTACCTACCTGGACAGTACCACACCTGTCAGTGTATGTACCTACCTGGACAGTACCACACCTGTCAGTGTATGTACCTACCTGCACCGTACCCCACCTGTCAGTGTATGTACCTACCTGGACAGTACCACACCTGTCAGTGTATGTACCTACCTGGACAGTACCACACCTGTCAGTGTATGTACCTACCTGCACCGTACCCCACCTGTCAGTGTATGTACCTACCTGGACAGTACCACACCTGTCAGTGTATGTACCTACCTGGACAGTACCACACCTGTCAGTGTATGTACCTACCTGGACAGTACCACACCTGTCAGTGTATGTACCTACCTGCACCGTACCCCACCTGTCAGTGTCATGTACCTACCTGGACAGTACCCCACCTGTCAGTGTATGTACCTACCTGGACAGTACCCCACCTGTCAGTGTATGTACCTACCTGGACAGTACCCCACCTGTCAGTGTATGTACCTACCTGGACAGTACCCCACCTGTCAGTGTATGTACCTACCTGGACAGTACCCCACCTGTCAGTGTATGTACCTACCTGGACAGTACCCCACCTGTCAGTGTATGTACCTACCTGGACAGTACCCCACCTGTCAGTGTATGTACCTACCTGGACAGTACCCCACCTGTCAGTGTGTGTACCTACCTGGACAGTACCCCACCTGTCAGTGTATGGACCTACCTGGACAGTACCACACCTGTCAGTGTATGGACCTACCTGGACAGTACCACACCTGTCAGTGTATGTACCTACCTGGACAGTACCCCACCTGTCAGTGTATGGACCTACCTGGACAGTACCACACCTGTCAGTGTATGTACCTACCTGGACAGTACCACACCTGTCAGTGTATGTACCTACCTGGACAGTACCCCACCTGTCAGTGTGTGTACCTACCTGGACAGTACCCCACCTGTCAGTGTGTGTACCTACCTGGACAGTACCCCACCTGTCAGTGTATGTACCTACCTGGGCAGTACCCCACCTGTCAGTGTATGTACCTACCTGGGCAGTACCCCACCTGTCAGTGTGTGTACCTACCTGGACAGTACCCCACCTGTCAGTGTATGTACCTACCTGGACAGTACCCACCTGTCAGTGTGTGTACCTACCTGGACAGTACCCCACCTGTCAGTGTATGTACCTACCTGGACAGTACCCCACCTGTCAGTGTATGTACCTACCTGGGCAGTACCGCACCTGTCAGTGTGTGTACCTACCTGGACAGTACCCCACCTGTCAGTGTATGTACCTACCTGGGCAGTACCCCACCTGTCAGTGTGTGTACCTACCTGGGCAGTACCCCCGTCTGTCTGTCCGTGCGTTGATGGAGATTGGACCGGATGTACAGAGCCAGCAACAGAGCAACTTCTCGGTGTTGTTCTCGACAGAAACCTGACATAAAACAGCAGTAAAATGACAGGTGTTCAGATCCTGGAGACTACTCTCACCTGGCAGTTGAACAACAGGTGTGGGTGATAAGAATCAAGTGTGTGTGGTCTTACATCACACCTGTGTCCACCAGACCAGTCTTACTCTGTTATCACACCACTCGCTTCACAAATTAATACACATAAGGGTTTCTGCAGGTCATGACCATTGACTCTGCGAATCCAACCGTTCCATGACAGGTTATACTATTTCCCCATATGGAGTCTATTATTTCCCCTGGAATAGTCGAGGAATAGGGCTTCTTCAGAAAAAAACACAGGCAGAGCCTCTCAGTTTCAAAAATGACATTGTATGGAGCCAGACAGTTGAACTCTCGATTCACGGTGTGGTTCATGTACAGAGAGACTAGGCACACACGCTACAGGTCACACCAACAATACACATCCTGCAAGCAATCCATGCAGGTAGATTACTAAGTGACTAACTGTGTTTTTTCTCCAAACATTCCTGATAGATATTCGACACAAGACTAATTGTTCTAGTTGACAGAAGCAATCCAGGTAGGTTACAGGTACAGATAGACACAAGATTCATTGGTGTAATGACCTTTGGGTTTTTGCCGATTATGACATAGACATACAAATTGATGCAATTAGACATCGACTCAGTGACTATCAGGGTAATAGTTTGACAAAGCAATCCATGTTGACTATAGATAAACACACAAGACTGGGGCTAGTTGTGTCTTTTGAACAAGCAATCCAGGTAGACCGCAGGTAGGTACAATACAAGACCTGTGACCAATCATTGAACAGGCAATCAAAGTAGATTACAGATAGACAAGACTATTTGACTAATTGTGCTAATTGACCAAATATCCCAATACGATTACAGTTAAATACAAGAATGTTGAGAGGTGCCTAATTGTACTCGTTGACCAAGCAGACTAGATAGATTACAGGCTCCGTGTGAAGTAGCAGAAGTCTGGTAAGTAGGTCATGCATTTGGCACATATACAAGACAAGATTTCAACCAAACATGCATGGTAGACTACTAGTCCATTCTTGACGAGACTGGACAATTCCAACCAAATATTTCAATTACAAACATATGCACTGTAATAAATTAACAAAACCAGTGAAGAGAATGTGTGGTTCCACTTACCAGATATTCGGGTTTATTGATATCGATAGGACTGATAACGGTGAACGCTTTCTTTGTCTTGTGATTGAAAGACCAGGGTTTATCCATCTCCGCTTTCAACCAGTATCGGATGCTCCCATGTTTGCCTTCAAACGAGGTCGCGATTCCCCTGCAGGTATATATTCAAACCTTCGTAAATAGGTGACTACAGCTAGTATTCGACATATATGAAGACGCATATGAATACGGAATGTGGAACGGTGAATACCCTGTTACATTACAGAGGTGTCCATAAAGCAAGGTTCAAGTGAGGTTTCAGAAGTACATAAACAGAGTAGTTTTGTCACGCAGATGCCACTGGGTCTTAGGTGGTTTATCTCCAAACAGCCCAAACTTGGGCTAACACAGGAGTTGTTCTTCTCTAGAATTTGTGAATCTTTTACTTCCCCTGGCATAGACACCAGATAGAAAGGACCACCGGCTTTTACCGTCTCTTCCGGAAGACACAAACAAATGTGGGGTGAACAAAATTGCCTAAGTTTCGAAACGGCAATAGGTGGGATTGAGATTGAACCACCGTTTCCTCGATTGACAGTCCGGCATTCTACCACGCAACCACTGCACCCTCCCCCCAAAAACATGAATCACTTGATGTAATGATTTGAAACATAACCATACTAGGGCTTTTTGCAGGATATATATATATATATATATATATATATATATATATATATATGTATATATATATATATATACACTATACACTATACATACATAGATACATTATTAAAGTAACTAAATAAAAATTAACTACTTTCTAAAACTGTGTCCACTGATAGGTGTGTGAGTGTGACCATTTGTCCCAGGAAGCAAATGAACACAGAAAGAGACAAGTGGATGTCAGTGCCAGGGAGAAGATTCAGTTACTGTGACCAACAACTAGCATATTGATAGATGTTTCATTAGTGAGCATACAGTCATTATAAACATGTGCCATTCGATGGTTGAAACTACACATAAGTTAAGTACCATAACAGCAAAGCTCTTACTTACTCAACCGGCAAATCAAACCCAAAGCTGAATTCATGTCGGCCTTCGACTAGCGTTTCTCTGACATCCGAGTGATCTAGAAAACACAATTAATATCAGTTTTCTACCATTCAAAATATTACACCTTGTCTAATTAGTGACTTTATATAGCTCATAATTATATCATGTATCATGGAGTGACACGGCAGCTAGAATACTTTGTTTTGACAAAAGTATAACATAACATAACATAATATTTTTTTGGTATAATATATAAGTTTGATGCCAACTGAGGAAAAGTAGTGAAAATTTATGATCCCCAATTTATGGAAACATAAAAAAATTAATGGGATTTTTAAATTACCCTCTTCATCATTGCAGAACATTGTGTTGTAAAGAGGCAACAAAACTAATTATACAGATACCTGAATTATTGGTGGAGTTACTGCATTTGCAAAATAGGCTCTATGTGGTGGATATTTTATTTGATACCATGGAAACGGTATCAAGGCAGAAAAAAATATCAATATATTGTTTGCTTGGTCAGACCTATTTTACAGTTTGAGCAAATAAAATGTTTTTAATAGTATTAAAATTACTCTATCTAGCTCTAGTATCATCCCTTAAGTATGGATTTTCCCAAATGTGAGTCTTACATGTTGACAAGACATTCCTTGTGATTTGTGGTTAAGGGATTTGACTCATGTGTAAGACCCATTCGTATATTTCAAAACATTACAATTTATTTATTTTAAGAAACCATACTTATGATAACTGAATTTGATTAAAAGACTCGTCTCTCTCGAAGTTTTAATTACAACATCAAAAAAGGTAGGCAGTCTGCCTATTTTAATGCAACCAACACTGGGCGTCAAAATGCCTGTAAATTTATGCAGATATTTACTGATATAACACCATATCATGATCTATACAATAATATTCTATGGTGCTGTACAATACAAGAAAAAGGCACAATGGAATATAAACATTCAACATAATACACATATAATACAATGTAATGTAATAAATAAACTAGATAAATAAATATATAAATATAATTATTATGTTATAATAATAATATTTTTTATAATAATAATAATAATAATAACAAAGTAAACTTTTAATAATTTCATGCTGAAGTTGGTTGGTTGATCGGGAGAAGAAGACAAATATTCTTCTAGATATCTTTGTATGTTTTGGCCATATTTGCTGTATGAATACAATATTTAGTATGGATATTAAATATTGTATTCATGCAGAAAAAAGAAGTATTAAATATTCATATAAAAAAATAACTTATATTGCACCTAATTCCTCAGAAACCGAGGTCAAAGGCACACCAGTACAACAGGTTAGTCTATCTCAATTCCAGTTGTCAACAGATTTATTGATATGCCAGGGAGCTATGGTGGATAGGCAAGGTTGTAAAGGTATATGTTTTTCAGTAATGGCAGAATTTAGCAAAATGTTCAACTGATCTAACACTAGAAGGAAGTATATTCCAGAGTAAGTGCAGCTAGCAAAAAAAGTAGCCCTAGGTCATCCCAATATTACTGATACATAATTGATAAATAAGATAAGAACCCAATCTTTATCTGGAGAGATTGATCATTGTACTTAAATACTATATTAATAAAACTAGAAGTAATTCCTACAGTTTTGTCATTTTTTCTCAGCAGCTGTTTTTGTTAAACCTTCCCACAGACACTAGACAGAAGGGACCAATGGCTTATATTGTCTCTTCCAAAAGACACTGGCGATGTGCGGTCAGTAAAATTGCCCAAATTTCGAACAGTGGCTGAACAAGTAGGTAACGAAGCACTGCCAGGTGATTCACCACCTGGGTTAAAACTTTAAACCTTGGTTCCACTGAGTATGTCAGTCCATCATCATCGTCCTTCTGGCAGCCACAATAATCTTGTTGATTATTCTGCCACACTATCATACTTTGCTACTGAAATGTGTGATGCACAAACTTAATTATGATGTAAAATTTGAGCAAGCAAATGTATCTTTTTATAGTAAGTTATATAATTGTTTGTTTTTAGAGGAAATTAAATAAATTACAATATTTTGTTTACAGGAAATATATTTAGTGCCTTCCACCCCTGGGCATTATCATTATAACTGTATACTGGTTGAGAGTCGAGTAACATCAATGACAGAATACATCAATTATATTTATTGGTACGGTCATTGCGTTGGTCAGTTAAATTGGTGGTATGGCTGGACTTCCATGCTTTGTTTCGTACAATGTGGTAACCCCGATTTCCAGCCCCAGGCCCACACATGTTTTTTGTGCGCATGCGAAAGGTGCGATATATATCGGCTTTTCAAATAAAAAATCATGTAAATAGTGAATGAATTTAAAATGTGATTAAAACAATTCGCTATCCATAAATATGTGTTAGGCTCTTGGAGGCGACGTAATCAATTTGCTGCCCAGCCTCACTGCTGCTGCTTGAAAGTTTCGAGTGAAGTGGTATCTGGTACGGCTGGTGGGATAGTATTAATTTCAGAGACGTGCACTACCCAGGATAAATGGGTGTGATGTCTGATATGTTATCATTTACCTCCTCCAAACAGAAGCTGTCGCCTGAAGAAATATTCCACTTCAGCGTTGTAGTGTTCCGTATAAGAGCCGAGTCTGGTTCCCGTGCTGCGAGATTCCGTCCAGTGAACTTTCGCTACTCCCCGATTAAAAATGCGAAGAGCCCGCATCTTCATGTCGCCCTTTAATTCGACCACGCATACTCCCGTCACACGATCACCCGGGTGGTATACCGTCTTGTTTTCGGAAAATACAATTTCAAAACATTTCAACTTCCCCATTTTGGCCGTAAATGGCCAAGCCCATCCTTATCATTTAAACATGTCAGCGTTTGACAGCGCCTAAACGCAAACCTCCATTCTTTTTGTTGACAGCGGAAGTAAAACTGTGTGCGCATGTCAAAATGGGCATGGACTCGGCGAATAAACATTCAACTAAAACCAAGTACCTTTCGGCGCATATCTAAATTTGTTTCCGTCAGGTAAAAATTGCATATTGCATTCTGTATTAAGTATAACAGTTATTCTTACAGAAGTTTGCGTTATTTAATGCATATACTCTTTAAGTTGTGTACGGTTTGCAATGCAATTTAAGACGATATTTGTGAAACTCTAGCTACCCCAGAATTGTAGCATTTCGTTTTCCATATTATCGCCCACACCTAACGACCCGATGTTAAAAACTGTTGAAAAGTAACAGGAAGACAGCCATGTAAATGTTTAAAATCAGTCGACGCAATTTAATCTTTGATATTTCTTATATAATAATGTATTGACTTGCAGGTGCGCCCTGTGCGATAGTCTGGTGCCGAGAGTGGTGGTATTACGTTTGTGGCGTTGTGATTCACAGTCGTTACTCAAATGAAATCAGGATACACCCACCCCAGTTATAAATGGGAACCCGTTAAATATCATGGAAATATTGTGTCAAAGTGATTTTGGAAACGAACTACAGTATTTTTGTAAGTTTAAACCCAGGCTTATTTTTATATACTAACAGTTACCTACAACACGGACTTATATGCATATAAGTCCGTGCCTACAACCTGTCAAATGTCTCTACATATTAGTTATTATGACATGTATTTTCATTTAGTTCATTAAACAATTTTAAGTTTTCATCTTGGACTTGGTTGCATAGGCCTACTGGCCAACACTATAAATAGTCATAGGCGTCATACGGTCAGGATTGGGTGTGCATGCTAATTGAGGTATAAGTCATAATAATAATAATAAAATTTATTTGTATAGCGCCCTAATCAATAGTATTGCTCTCAGGCGCTTTACATAAATGTACAAATAGTAGCTAAAATTGTATCACAGCTTATCAAAATTTATTTCGTTCTGCATTACTACAACATTTCATGATGGATAATGATAATAAAATAATACACTTTATTGAGACACTAAAATCAAAAGCACAAACTCTGTTCAGTGGTGTTGACAACATTAAAACATTATAAGACATAAATATAATAAAAATACAAGTAAAACGTATGAATACATATATCTAAATAATTGTTGTATGGTAACTGAAACTAGAGAAACTAAAATTTATCAGAGATAGCATTGTTGTAATTCATATCATATGTCAGTGGAGTCAAGAATTAGAATTGAGAGTGTGTGTGTGTGTGTGTGTGTGTGTGTGTGTGTGTGTGTGTGTGTATAAAGGTTGTATATGAAACACCTATATAGTTACAGAATAAATAAATATATAATAAATATATATATATAGTAGTTAATTAATAAAAAAATGACTACAGCAATACAATATTTGTGTCAATTGTAATTAATAAAAATAAAATATATGTGAACTAGTAAACTATTAATTAATAAATAATTAAAATGACATACTAGTTTACCAAATAAAAGGGTGAAAGATATAGAAAACTAGACATTAAAGCAATCTTAAAATAATAAGTCTGATGATGTTACTATTTAATACATGATGCAAGTGCCAAATTATACATAAGATGATCCAGTCTTGTATATTTTTAGACAAAACAAACTAATATTAATATATTCCAGTTAGCAATAATGCAACATACTAATTTTTTATTATTCACTGTATATTTTTATTTGCCAGCACGATGACTGAGGAATATAAACCTGGGGACAGTGTATGGGTAAAGTTGAAAGGATACAGATTCTGCCCCTGGTGGCCTGGAAAGGTACGTATTATAGTCAGATTCCATGTAAAAAAAATTGTATTCTGTGTTCTGTAGTTTCCCTATTTAACCAAGTTTTCAACTACCTAGTTTCACATTCTTGTTGAAACCAGAATCATTCTACCTGTTAGATGTACATAGAGATATCATATATACGTTGTTAACCATTTCAGTGCTACAGCCCTCAGATGCTGTGATCACTAAATACTACATTCCCAGTCATTTGACATGAAAATTGACTGGATCACTTCAACTCAAGACTTTGGCTATAATAACCAATTTTATCAATAGGAAAATCATATGTAATTATATATATTTTTATTCTGAAAGTTGAATACTCAGCAATTAATGTAGTGACTGTTTTGATCATAATTGTAAACCTGACAAATACCTCAGTTGCAATTAGCATAATGATCAACTGTACTACCACTGTTACTTGCAGGTTTGCCTCTATCAGTAATTTTTACAAAGTCTGTAATCGCTGGCGTTATTTGCTTGCAATGATCATCACCAGCTATATCTGAAAAAATTACATCATTAATATTATAAAAACAATCCATCTAAGTACATTGTTACTTGGTAAATCACGGTCAATGACATAAGTTATGTCATCTGCCATTACTGTGGTAACAGATTTTTGTGACCAGTTACACAAAAATTAACAAATCTCAAAACATTAATAGGAGTAATAGGAGAGGCATTTGTTGTAGCTCATGTGGTGTATTGGGACATATGAGTATATCGTCGGTGAAGCAAATATGACTAAGATATTTGCCGTCTATCTTCAAGCCTCTGGTTTCACAAGTCAGTCATCGTAATATGCTTTCGAGTGCTTCCATAAACAGCTTGGGTGATATGATAGGGCTTCCTGCCTGCCTGATGTTGATCTTGTTGCTTTTTTGTGTACGTGGACTGTCATTGAGCTGTTGGTGTAGATATCCTTCAGGAGTTCGATGTACATACCTTTAGTCTGGGAGCTAACTGCCATTTTTTCCCTTAACCTTGCATTGTTGTATTAAGTTTGTTTTACTGTTGATTTTGGTAGCCAAGGGTCTCTATTTTCAGAAACTGCTTGATGACATGTTGTCACCTTTGAGCAATTTGAAAAATTCAAGATGGCGTCCAAGATAGCCGCCATTACATATAAATGACCATAACTCCCTACCTGTTCGTCACAGGAAGGTGATTTTTTTCTCTTTACCTAGGATTTAGGGGTCAAGCTATCCATTAGAACTAAGTATTATGTTAATATCGTATTACATAATGGTAATTTCCAAGATGGCTGCCAAGATGGCCACCATAACACTAAAACTGGCATATCTCCTTAACTATTTACTCCAAATTAGTCATAAAGGTGTCTCTCACTGGGTATTTTGGAGACACATTTATCTGTATCAGATCAAAGTTCATATACTGATGATGTCATCTAAAAATCCGCGAAGTGCTTCTTCAGCTACGATTCGAAATGCTCTGATGTTCTGGGGAAACCTTTTTCCAGTGAGCATTTTCGACACACGCATTTTTAATAGACATGATCCTTTCACACCCAGATACAATGATGACATCAATGGCTTTTGCACAGGTCTACACACGCAATATCGGGCAACAGTTAGTAGTTTTTACTTGTGATCTGCAGCTGTACAGGGTCGCTCTAGAAGTTCAGTGGACTTATCCAGAAAGGTTCTCAAATGTTATTCTACGGTTGGGAGGGATGCACTCACTAATGAGCTTCATTGGCTCTATCGGAACACTGATGGCTGATACCGGTCTGTCAGATATAATGTCCTCTGTGTTTGGCGGTGTGTCGAAAATGTTCACTGGAAAAAAGTTTCCCCAGAACGTCAGAGCATTATGAATGGTAGCTGAAGAGGCACTTCATGTAATTATTCAGGATAAACCACTACATTGCAGTGGTGACCTCATGCAAATTCTCAAAACTGAAGCCAGCAAGAGTCAAACTACCAAACTTTGGGTCATATTTTTTCCAAGATTGAATAGCATAGAAGATATACCAGTGCTTGTAAATTGGCAGCCATCTTGGATTTCTAGATGACATCATCAGTATATGAACTTTGATCCGATACAGATAGATGTGTCTCCAAAATACCCAGTGATAGACACTTTCACAACTAATTTGGAGTAAATAGTTAAGGAGATATGCCAGTTTTAGTGTTAGGCGGCCATCTTGGCAGTCATCTTGGAAATTTCCATTATGTAATACGATATTAACATAATACTTAGTTCAAATGGATAGCTTGACCCCTAAAACCTAGGTATATAGACAAAAGTCACCTTCTTGTGATGAACAGGTAGGGAGTTATGGTCATTTATATGTAATGGCGGCCATCTAGGACGCCATATTGAATTGCTCAAGGGTGACAACATGTCATCAAGCAGTTTTTGAAAAAAGAGACCCTTGGCTACCAAAATCAACAGTAAAAAAAACTTAATACAACAATGCAGGGTTAACCCTCTCTGCTCCTGGACTACTTCCCCTGTTCTTGAAGCGAGGTCAGTACTGCTTGAGTTTGTACTGAGTCGAAAGGTTTCTCATAGTCGACGAATGTGATGCAGAGTGGGATATTATAATCTCTGCACTTCTCCTTCAGTTGGTTTACAATACTTCTGATGCTTCTGAATCCAACTTGCTCTCATGGCTGGTTTTCATCGAGGGTCTTCTCTAGCCTTTTCATTAGTACTTTAGTGAGTACTTTATAGATGTTTGATAGTAGACATATCGGTCTGTAACTCTTGAGGTCTGTCTTATTTCCCTTCTTGAAGATTATCATCATCTTAGCATTCTTCCACGCTGTGGGTATTCGTCTTTCTGATAAGCATTTAATATACAGCTTAGCAAGTGTCTTCCAGATGGTATCTTCTGCTTTCAATGTCTCGATGGTTATATCGATGGTTATATGGTCATTGCCTTTTCCTGTCCCATTCCTCATATCTTGCAGTGCTGCTTCCACCTCCCGTGATGTTAACTCTGGTACCTCCTGGGTCAGTGTGGATTAGGGTACTCTGTTCACTGTCTTATAGTGTAGAAATCCTCTGTCCGTTCTATGATCTTATCTTGATGATGGATTTCTCTACCCCACTGGTGTGATCAGTCTGTCTTCGCCTAGCTTCTGCATTCTTCTGACTTTTCCTCAGGCTCTTTGATGCCATGATCGTTTCTCGTATGATATTTTGGTTGTATTTCCTGATGTCCTCTCTTGCTTTCTTTTTGATGGTCTTGCATATTTCTGCGTACTCTATTCATTGTTTATCATCACCGGTTTCTACCATTTCTCATCGTTTCATCATCAGGACTCATGTTGGTTACGACATCCTCGATTTCAGTGGCTTGTTGATTGCTTAGCTACTCTTGATGCACTTTATTGGATCATGTCTGTGATCGTTTTGCTCATGGTGTAGATGTTGTCTAGTTCTTGTAGTGTCTCATCTAGTTCTTGTAGTGTCTCGTCTAGTTCTTGTAGTGTCTCGTCTAGTTCTTGTAGTGTCTCATCTAGTTCTTGTAGTATCTAGTCTAGTTCTTGTAGTCTCTCAAATCGGTTTCTCAATTCGAGTTGGTATTCGATCTTCTTTGATCCTATTCATGTGGTATCTACTCTAGGTGACCTCTTGGTCATACATTTTTTCCTTTCCACCTCTACGTCCAATTTGATGTTGCTCATAACCATTGTGTGGTCACTTGCAACATTGACCTGGTTGATGACTGTTACGTCTGTGATGATGTCTGGCCTGTTTGTTAATTGAAGTCAGTTTTGGGGTTCATTACACTGTTTGGGCTTTTCCACGTCCATCCTGCTATCTTATGAAACATGGTATTCATGATTTTGTGCTTTCAGGATGTTGCACATCATGGGTTTTTGTAGGACCAAATTATTGCCAGTCACACGTTTCGGTGGACACATGGATGTTAACTGTTAAGCCGGTTTACAAACTTTAAATGTGTCTGATGACCCAAAATGGACTACAAACACACATGTGACACCATTTACACTCACTTTTGAGGCATAACTGACAATATCTATGGTTTTGGAAGACCTTTTTTGCTCCTTCATTTTTTACCCGTCCACCCATATTTCTACCCATCCACAATGGTTTTTACCGGTCCAAATGATGGGTGGATGGGTCTCTGCATAAAGCTATGTTGCACATTCTACCAAGGTGTTGCCTCTTTCGTTTCTCAATTTGAGCTCATATTTGCCCGTTGCCATTTCCATAGGGTTTGTCCGTTTCCATAATTCTACATTGAAGTCTCCCATCACTATCGTGTAGTGGTTTGGGTTCCCTAGTCTCATTGACGTCGTTGTAGAAGCTGTTTATGTCTTCTTCGGAGTGTGATGTTGTTGGTGCATATATTTGCACTATCTTTAGTTTGTAGCACTTTGTTATGCACAGAACAAGTTCTGCTACTCTGGGGCTGATGTTGTTTACCCTCACTATGAAATTATCGTCTTTCCATTTCCTGTTTATGAGAAAGCCTACTCCTGCTTGGCCATTGTATGCCTTAGTATGTGGCCGCTTTGTAAGGTAGTGAAACATTCCTCTCTTCTTCTCACCATCTCCGATTCTAATTATATCACTAAGTTCTTCGAGTTCGTGTATGTGTTCATCTCTTAGTAGAGTTCTGACATTGTAGGTCGCTACCTTTAAAAGGTAAAAAGGTAAAGGTAAGTTCTTATATAGCGCAGTATCCAATCCTCAGGATTGCTCAAAGCGCTTTAGTCTACTTACACTCTTTCGGTGGATCTTTGAACATATGTTTGTGAAAGATATGATAAGTCTGAGCTGGGTTAAACGTGTTCTTAGTTTGTACCTCCGTCCTGTTTCAGGTGGTTGATCCGGAGATATGTCTAACAAAGTATCGAGGGAAGAAGAAACTTGTAGCAGCAGTGACGTTCCTGTCAGATAACTCCATGTAAGATGTCAAACATTTCAAGGAAGTGGCTAGATTGTATTAACTTACCAGTGCATGTGCTTTAAAAGTAACCATACAATTTAATATCATTAGGCAAAGTGTTTCACAAGACGCTGCTGTAACGCGAAATGAGTTGTCTCCAGCTTTGACACAAGTTCACAAAACTGTTAACAAGTTATATTAACTGATGTAATCAGCAGCAGCGCCACCTGGTGTGTGAGGATCTGTATGTATAGGTGGCATTGTAGTCATTACCGTGACTTTGAAAAAGCATTGAATTCTGGTTGCTTCTTTCAAGTGCAGTATTGTTGAACTCCCAGGTACCGTATTCACAAGCCCCTGGGTGAAACAGAAAGTATAAACTATGAATTATTGCAAAAAAATTGCTTTGAAATGTATTGTACTAATTTAAATAGTGTGATAACACATCAAATTAGACAGTGTACAATTGTACATACACCAAAACATGTAAGTAGACCATTGCACTTCACAGGAAATAAAACCAAGCCCTTTCAGTACTTTTACATAATTAAGCTCACTCAGTGTCAAGTTTATTCACTGATTTGTGATATTATGATTGTTTAAGCAGTTAACGGAATGTGACAGAAAGCATTCTTTGATACTGATCTGTTGATTATGGCTAGCTACGACCTTGTGATTTACCATAATAGATTAATATCTGTAACGTTGACATGTCGTGAAAAGAAACTAAATGCTAATCGCCTCTGTGTTTATAAAAAAACACTCATGAAAGCTTCCTGTTATTCAGTCTGCATATTTTTATACTCAGCTGACTGTGGGGAGCAGATTGGAAAACATACCTTGCGGCATTGTGCACTCATGGCCAGCGACCCTGCATGTCTGTTTCGGGCAACACCCTTTACGCAGCATACACTATTATAAAGCTGTTCACTGGACCATGACTTGTGGTTGGACTTAAATTTGGCCAACTAACTCTATTTGGCAAATCTAAATGTCATTCAGGGTGAAACGTATTTGTCAATGCAGAGCGGGTAGTACGCACAGATAGCTGAGTTCTGCAGGATCATGGTCAAGCTCATGTTGTCTTCGTTTTGTTGGCAGAATGTTTGTCAATGATGAAAACTGTATCCAGCCGTTTGACTGCACAGAGAAGGAATCATTCTTAGACTGTGGCAGAGGTAAGTATTAGTGATGTCGCCACCAACTAGGTGGTGAGCTTGAGACCACTGTGTAATCTGTACAGTATATAAGCACCAGGGTAGTGTCTAACACCCTTCTGGCCCAAGAACCACAGTTTTTACAGATACAGTATTGTGAATTTGTAGGGCCACGGTGTTTGTACCGATGCTATGTTTTAGAGAAATTTTCCAGTTTCAAAAGGTGGTTTTTTATTTTGCGGCTTCCCCTGGATGTCATTTTTTAAAGTTCCTTCGACACAACACTGTAGATGCTCAGTGTTGTTTCTTGGCACATGGGTAGGTAGGTTGTTTAAAAAATGATAAAGGTAAGGTCTTATATAGCACAGTATCCAGTCCTCAGGACTGCTCAAAACGCTTCACACTTTACCTCAACTGTGAAACTACCCCCGGGGTACATGCTAATGTATGTAAGGGTGGCTATGGAAGGTGAAGGCCTCCCGCCTGCCATCCCATTCATTCGTTGATGCTATGACCAGCAGCTTCACTTTAGGCCATTTTTCTTGCCTTTTGTTTGTAATTGTTTAATGTATTTGGTTGTATTTGCAAATACTTTTCAAATGCAGGCCAATTTTCAAACACAAATACATGCCCTTTGTGATTTCCAATTCAAATACAAAAAAACTCTGTATTCATATACAAATATGTATTTGAACCCAACCCTGCTGGCTGTAGACATTGGTGGATGTTTGTATGCGCATCAATTGCAGCTTTGACTGGATGCTTCCAGAGAAGTTGAAATGGTGTTTGATTGAACAGGTCTGTCAGAGAAGTAAAGTGTAAAATGCTTTGAGCAGGGCTTGTCACTGGATACTGCGCTACATAAGAACTTGTTTTTTCTTTTTAAACAAATCTAGCACCCCATTTTTAGGTTTTGGCATTTTTGATCGGCATTTTTGCTGCAAGGGCCTCTTTTTTCATACCCATGGGGTTAGGGAACCCAATTTTTTTAAACCCTAATTTTTTAGCAGGCATAAGTTGGTCGGCCAAAAGTCGTTGCATGGATGATGCCTTTTTAAGCGATTGTATCCAACCTCTCATAATGGGGCACTCTATGTATGCTACCAATCTTTGACAATGAATAAATTACATTAAGATTAACATTAATCCATGCCATTAACACATCATGATATCGCTTTCAGAACTACAACGTAGAAGTCAGCCACTGCGACTTGCGTTTGACTACGATGTAGACCTATGCCAGCTCAACGAGAAAGAAGCGATTCCTCCATCACCCACTGACATGTCAGCAAACAGCACTCCAGCGCCACCTACCGTACAACTACAGCGAACCCGATGCAGAACCGAACCATCCATGAGGACAGTTTCCTCACCTTTCTGCATTAGTTCTCCTTTGACGAACGACAGATGGAAAACCACTGAAGCGTGTCTGACGGCTGATGATGTATCGTCACAAATGTCTATCAACAGTGAATCAGTATTCACAGACGAGTCGACACTGAAACGTTGTGTAGTCCCACCGTTGGATTCTTCAGAGATTCCGCTAACAAACACCACTGATGATGTTTCACTGGAGTTGGTCCGTACATCACCATCAGCTTTCCCAGGGGAGACAAAATCGGGTGATCCCTTATCGGTGGAAATGTCAGACGCCCATCCGAGGATTTCCCTTCCCATGTCGCCACCAGTGTGCATTCTCTGCTCCCAGGACAGTGGGGGAGGGAATGACGGCAGTCCCTGGTCTACCCCACCTGTGCTGTTCAGTCAATGGCCAGGTGGACAAAAGACATCAGAAGTTGACCCGTCGACGAAGATGTCTCCGGTGGTTTCACAGTTTACCCATCACACTTGGGCTGGACCGGTGTTTGGGGTTTTGCCTCAGACTGTCTCCTCCCTGCCATCACGGTAGGCATTTATTTTTCCCTGTGATGTCACAGAGTGTGGGGTCACAACCTTTGACCCTTCTGCTATCTTGATAACACCTCCATCTGTCTTGCTTTTGTCATGTATTACATGTCATGCTTAATAATAATTAGAAGAAGAACGCTTATATAGTGCCATAAATCTAGACACAACCCATTCAGAGGCGCAGTGAGTACATAAATAGGTATACATGCAGAATAGTAATAAGTTACGTAACATTTATAATAATCAATTAGTTAAAATAAATGACAATACTTAAATATTTTGTGTATAAAATATTAGTAATAAATAAATCAGTTACAGCTAAAGATGATTATTAAAATAAACGCTACACAATAAATGAGTAAAGAACGTAAAATCATGTACATGATAATAAATAGATAAAGTAAATAAAAATTAAATAAACCGACAGATGCCTACACTGCGTACACAGCCCAGGCTGCTTCAATCTTTTTAGCATTTGATTCTTTTCACTATAATGTATATTTTATAAGTCAGCTTATCCTGTTGAAAATGTACAACTGAATTTCAAAATTCTTCTTTGAAAGTGAGGATCAAACCATGTGATCTTGGTTTTTAGTCCATTGGGTTGAAGGTCTAATGGAATTATGGTATCATTTTGTGTTCACCGTGCACTGTCTGCTATGTACTGTTAGCTCCCATATCTCAGAAACTATTGATGATTTATATCTACAGAGCACCACTACTATGCACAAGAATTTTTATTTCATTTCATCATTCTGAAAGCCCAACACTTATATAATAAAAATCTTTTTCAAAACTCTTGTAACTTATTCTCTAATTTTACATAGTCATATTACTTGTATATTAGGTATACCATTTTTTTATTTGATTGAATATTTTTCCAAGATCACCTATTAAAAAGCTACATGTCCACATACATTTTGCCAGTATCTGCCAGGAGACTGCCTTCCTGACCCCAACTCTGGAGGCTAGGTCGCCTGGCAGGAACCATGGCTTATTGATAATGGACAGTTCCAGTATTTGGAGTCCACCCCACTGCCATTTTCACACACTGAAGGCCAGGTGGCCTGCCTGGAAAGCATAGCAAATTGGTATTCCATCTAGCAAGCCAGTGGCAGCTGCTTCTGCAGATTTTATTGAAGCTGTATCTTCAAAACTATTTATTTTCTGTCAATGCAATTGAGTTTATTTTGATGCTTATTTAATTATCTTTACATGGTGTGAATGTATTGTATTGTCACCTCTAGGAAACAAACATATAACATTTATATTTTGAGCAACTACAGAAGGAAATACCATATACTTTCAATTGCATTCTGATCACAGGGCTGGCTGAGTGGAGTGGAAGTAGATAACTCCATCTTGATTAAAACAACTACTGACCAGTCTATCACTGCGGTCACACAAGTTGACTGTTTGTGTCGGTCATCTTATGTGTATAACCAGAGAAACTAGGCAGTGACCAGAACACATTTCATTCATAACTGAACACTCACCACATAGCCCAAAGGACTTCAGTGCCTCTTGGCCCATTTTTATTAAATGGATATTTATTTTTCATATTACTTTGCATTGCATTTAACACTGCTTTTTAATCATCTGTTTCATAATAATATTTCAGTGTTTCTATATTATTGTGTTACAGGCGTATAACAAATGAAATATTTTAAATCGCATGATGAAAAGTAGGAATTTGGAATAGAATAATGCAATGTTGATATGATATTAGTATGTAATATTAGAGGTAAGATATGACTGTTGAAGAACATTTCCCATATGTATTCATCGTATTGTGCATGCATTTGTGGCATTCAGGTTTTTTCAACCAGCTGCTGGTGCTTTGTTCATGTGTGTAAAATACCTGGAGCTGTTCAATGTCTATGAATTATGTTGTGCTAGTTAGTACTTACTAGAACTATTGAAGAGTCACCCTGCCGGTAGACCTCGATTCTCAATGCCATACACAAATGCTGAGCATCTGCCTTACTGTCTGTCTCAGGGTTCGGTCACCATCACCCACTGTGGATGAGCTCTGCCGCCCTCAGGCGAAACCCCCACCTGCCTTCTGTAGTGAGTGGACGCCCATGATAAGTGACAACAGCTACACAGTGGAACGGAGCACAGACCACAAAGAACAGCCAGACACCAGTCGTGTACGTTACACCTGCAGTAGCTCGCAACAAACCCATCCAGCGAGAAAGTGTTCGTTTATTCAGAAACGCAGACCCATATGCAAAGAAGTGGTCCCCTGTGTCACGCAGATGGTCACACCATTCACCAAAGAGACGGGCGTGTCAGTTGCAGAAAGGACGGATAACTGCAAAAGAGGCCGTTTCTGCAAACAGACACATTCCGAACCGTGCCAGCAAATTGGTGTCTATCCCAGTTCGCTTGTCTCGAGTCACAAGTAACAGATCTACTTCAAAACAGACTACTACTCTTACCCAGAGAAAGACATCCTCTGAGATAACTGATGTTCCAAATCGGACACCGCCATTCAGTCGTGGTGTCTGTGTTAACTCACGGTTCTCTTCAAGCCAAAAAGCTGCCACGACAGTGGAACAACCCACAACAGACCGTCTGAGTGATGTTGCAAATAGACCTTTAGATCAGTGTTGTGCCGTAGTGAACACAAAGTATTCAGCTGCTTCAGAGGAAAGATCCACTCCAGATCAGTTAGATATTGTTGCAAGTAGAAGATCTTCAGATGTGCCCACTGCAGCTACAGCTACAGCTACAGCTGCAGCTACAGCTACAGCTACAGCGGATCAATCTTTGGACCTCCCCACTCTTGCTACCAAGGCACGATCCTCGTTAGATCAATCTAATGGTATTGCAAATGGATTATCTCCTGGTCTCCTGGCTCCCAACACAACTGAACCTTCACAGTCACTGACTCCTGCTATGAAGGCAAAGTCTTTGCCACACCGATCAACTATAATGACAAGGAGACAGTCGTCTCTGGCACAGTCCGCTGCTTTTGCCAGCAGAAGATCAACAGATGAACTCATCCCATCTACAACTTCTTCATGTCCTCCACCAAACCTTCATGCTACAAATGGGCTTCAGTCCTCAAACCCATTAACTGTGCCAACAGACAGAAGACCTTGCATGGGGTGGTTAGCAACTGTTGCTAATGAACCGGTCCCATCTATCAACTCCCCAGGACCTGCTGCTGCTGTCACAAACAGATGGTCCTCAGCAGAACAGCCGCCTGAGGCAGACCGTCCTGTCACAAATGATCTTGACGATGATGACGACGATCTACCTCAGATGACGCTAGACTCGGGCATCACAGGTAAAACAGTCACAGCCCAACGCTGAACATTTCATCTCTAAGACCATTTCACTGACAAAACTAATTTTAATCTTTAAAATCAATTTCATTCCTAAACAGTAAACTGCAAACTGCAAATATCAAGATGCATCACTGGGATGCTTTTGCTGTTGTTTAACAGAAATAGTATCCTCGTGAAAGTGCTTTTTACATTTTGAAAAAGGTCCTTAAATTCAACAGCATCTTCTCTCTGATGATGAGTCTATCTTATAATAATATTTTGTATTTGTAAAGCACCATATATCCAGGATATATTTCCACTCAGAGGTGCATAAAAATACAACATTTGTAAAATATAAATATCTAAAATATATACCATCAATTAAACTTTGTAAAGACAAAATGTTAAATGATAATATATAGATAATTACATAAAGCTTCTAAAATCCTAGTGCATAACTAACATAAATTTATCAGCAACAGATAAATAAATAGATAAAATAATAAACAAATAATAAAATACATTAATAAGTTAAAATAAAGTAAGATACTAAAATAATTTGACCAAAAACCTATAATTATAGTTAAAATAAATTCAATATAAAACACACTATAAGTAGTCTATACATATGTGGCCTTACCAACTTATCATCTTATTCTTAGTGTAATGTTGCCCATTCGAGATGATTTCTCTGAACAACTATGACTGAGAACCATTGGTCTTGTAAAATCCAAAAGTTATAAAATATGTTAAGCATGCTAAAATGTGGTGACGCCACGTATGTTAATGCAATATGTCATTACTATTTTGTTTTATAAAAAATCACAAGATTGATACCGTATATTGGTTGGGATTGAACCGATGCTAGAAAAATTTTGCTCACATTTGAGACGACCCCCTAATGTCGTATCTGCTCCCTGTAGTTTATTCTGATGAATGACCGATGTCTAATAAGTCTAGCACTTTTTAGCTGGCACGTAAAAATATCCGTTCTCATTGTTACAACTTCCAACTGAAATGATTGATGCTGACAGATACTGCAGCCTAAGACTGTGTGTGTCCAGTGTAGCTGCCGGAACATTTCATAATAATATCATTTAAATATGTAAGTGTCCATGGCATGGTTTAAGGCATTCACAACAATTTACAGATCTGTGGGAAAGTACTGGGTTAATTAGTTTGCCATTCTGCTACCTTGGAACTATTCAACCCATTTTAAAAGAGTAAGGCAGTTGTTAAATTGCAATGGTAGTTGTGGATATTTAGGTTCTGTGGTTGCTTTCTTAGTCAGTATTTATGGTTATTAGTTTTAGTATTTTAATCACATGTACCAGTAAACACATTTGGAAGAGAAATGTATAAATACAATTTACTATTTAGTACTAGAAAAAACATTTTGACTGATGTATTCTCAGCATATATGAATTGCATTTCCTGTGTGACTGTTAATAATATAATTATTTATGAATTTGTTAGGCTGAACAATATTAACAGGATGTCCTGTTTATGGTATGCTTCCGACCGACCGACACCGACCGACACCGACCGACACCGACCGACACCGACCGACACCAACCGACAAACTTAAAATTGACTACCTGCTTGATGATTATTTAAGGACCCATCGGCAAGGGGGACCTGGTTTGGCTGAAGAGTCGACAGTTTCCTTTCTGGCCGGCTATAGTAAGTGTCCTACAGGAACTTTTCTACTTAGTGGCTGAACCCCTATTATCAGCAGTGCTTAACACGATATATGTCGATAATAAATTTGAAGATAGGAGACTTACATGAGTTTGGTGTTTGCAGGAGAATTGAACTGGTATTAATATGTTTAGAAAGGCCCAAGATATGTTATCTATTACACATAGAAGGGTGGTTTGGTTTCACAGCACATAATGGTGCACCATCTACAAGTGAATGATGATAATGCCAATTCGCGCTAATGGCACTTTTTTATCACACAATAACCATGTGCAAAGCCAGCAACACATACACACAAATTCTATCAGTAAATTTTCTAAGTACAAAGTCAGTGATGCTCAGTTGTGGAATTGGAAATCATTATCCAAGAAACAGAAGTAAACAAATGATGGTGTCATTAAGTCATTGAGTGGACATCAGGTTTAAGCTACAAGCTTTAATAGGAAACATCTTTTGAGCATCTTCTTGCAGTTTTATTTTGTGACCCTGGTGCCCCGTTTTATTGCCCAGCATTGAAGATGTACACATATTACTTCACAATGTGAAAATGTTCTCCGTGGTACAAACCAAAATAGTGTGTTACATATTTGGTAAAGTGCATGAACCAGTGCTGTTGTTTTGAAGGTGAAGAACGTATACAAACAGAAAAGTCGTGTACGAAAGATCACCTGCTGCTTCATTGGTAAAAGCAGTGACAGTGAGCATAGGTTAGTCAACTTCATCCTATGACTTGCATTCAGGTAACATATACACTACGTGGGCATTGTAAATTTGGATGTGAGAGTTGATTTGACCTATATAAAGTTACCAAACAAAAACATGAAAAATCACATACACAGTGTTGTACAGGACTTTTGTATATTTATAAGTTTTAATTGACTTAACTGATATTTTAAGGTAGTTTTATCCTTAATTATTGTTTAATTGTGAGAACTGTGGTTGGGAGTGATGAGAACTGATAAGAGAAGGGTGAGTGAAGAACAGCTTTAAGGAGAGGCTGGTGATAAATATGTGAGAAGTTGGAGAGAATGGTAGGTAAATAAATTGGCAAACATGTCCTGAAAATGGACATCTTTGCCAATTTGAAGACGCATGTGAGGAAGATATAGAATAAAATGGGAGAACAACATGAAGAGAAACCTGGACAGAGAAAGATGGAGGACAAGAGCAGAAGATGGAGGGAATTGGAGAGAGTTGAAAGAGAACATAGTGAGACCAAAGTGAGGAAAGAGAAGAGGAAGAATTAGAAGACTAACATAACTTGACCCTGTTGACAGGTACCAAAGAGAAGGATGACATTGGGTGACTAATGAACCTAGAGATTGTGCAGCAAATAACTCTTAATAGCTTTATTATTTTCTAAAATAAAAAATTCTGCACTAAATTGTGTTGACGGCCAAAGTTTTGATAAGAAACAACACTTACCTGAGTTACCTGCTGTGGATTCATTAACCAGTCTTTAGCAGATGACACATAATGTTCTGATTTTGTCCTTTCCAGGGAAAAACCATACACTGCTGTCTTCCACAAAAAGAAGGTTGTTCCCTTCAGTATTGATCCCCTTCAGCACTCCCGACTCAAGGTGTGTGGGTTCATAGTCTTCCTCCATTTCTATATTCACATGCTAGTGTTTGCGTATTGTATGTGTATCTACTCCCAGGCAGAGACACAGTCACCTGTGTCTAAATTCACTCGCTCCCATGGACCATTGGCCTAGAATGTTTCTAAATGGCGTTGAATAGTTTTATGCAAGGCTACATATGTTTACTTCAAAATGTTGTGGATTTTGTTAAATATTCACATCTGCCCACTGAATTTTTTAAAGAAATACGTAAATTACGTAAATTTTCTTCCAAGCGGTACTTGGTGAAAGTTTTCCGCCTTAGACCAGAATATTTTGGGAGAATAGGTTAGTTAATATATATATATATATATATATATATATATATATATATATACACATATATCAGAGCCGTAATGTAACGAAGTACATCTACTTCATTACTTTACTTAAGTAGAAAAGTTTACATTTCTTGAGTAAAGAAGTACATTTTTTGGAAGTTCTTTTACTTGTAACAAAGTACAAATGTGTGTACTTTTGTCTAAATGTAACGAAGTACTCATAATTTCTTTGCTAAATTTGCGAAGCCCCTAAATAGTTCCGCTAATGATCTGTGTCAGAAGCACATGTGGCACTGTCTGCCGTCGGCATAGATTTATTTACAAATGTCAGAGGGAACAACAAATAGAAATAACAGTTAAGCAGAGGCAGAAGTTAAATGTCCTGGACTGACCGGGTTTCTTTTGTCACTTGACAAAGCCAGTGAGATAATTGCAATCTAGGGTCTGGCCCTGAACCTGAACTAATTAGGTGTCCTGAATGTAGGACCACATCTGGCTGGGCTGGCTGGCCACTCGGACAACAATGATTTAACAAGATTTAACAAGATTACCACCTAGAGATTCAACTCTAGATGGCAGGTGGACTAGGAAGCCATTTGGCTTATCGAGAGTCCAACCTATCTATCTAAGTATACCCCGCCCTTCTTAGGTATATGTCGATTTTATTTTTAAATATATTAACACTGCTAGCACCTACACAATCAGCTGATAATCTGTTCCATTCGTTTACTGTTCTTTGTGAAAATGAAAATTTTCTAATATCTAGTCTACACTGCTTCTTTGCTAATGTAACTCCATGTCCTCTAGTCCTTCTCTCTTCCTTGACTGTGAAAAAAATATTTCTGTCAATATTTTCATATCCATTCAATATTTTAAACACCTCAATCTGATCTCCTCTCAATCTTCTGGTTTCTAGTGTTGTTAAGCAGGCTAGGGGCTGGGGTTATTGAGATCCTTGCTTTGACTAGACAAAAAAAGTAGCTGCCTTACTAGGCTTCATGTGTCTTGTCTGTTGTCACAGCTTATCAGCTTTAGATAATGTTTGTGAATTGCATATGCGAGTTGTAGATGTCGAGGGTTCCCCATTATCACCCACCGTGGACCCGCCAATCTTTATCATATGTAGACTATCTATCTGTAATAAAGATCACTGTGTGTAACTGAGTGAAATAAGATTCTCTTTATATTTACATGTCAGTTTGATGTTTTATTTAATAATTTTTTTTAAATAAATGTTGCATTTACACATGACGACATATTATGAAAGGAATAGTTATAATCATTGATCTAAACCTCCTTCATCAAGTATCACAAATTAAAAAATTCTTCACACATCCATCTATCACACAAGATGATAATTTTAAGAACCCTATAATAATGTGTATACCGTCTTCTACTTAGCCCTATTAGTAACTAAACATGATGTACCCCCGGTAGGCTATTTTCAGCAATATATGCAATGCTGTTTGCACTGTAGTACTTATATTTCACACAGTTAAATATACTAATTAGTTATGCAAAGAACGAAATTATTTGTAAACAAATTATATCTGCTTGTTATACACGCTAAATGATATTGTGAATATCTTGTTTATTCACAACAGTTGGCTGCGTCGGCCATTTAAGTACAAGTTTTTACTTGTACTTCAAGCACATTTATCTAAAAGTACTTTTACTTGAGTAGCTTTTTCTAATGTTACTTTTACTCAAGTACAAAATAAATGTACTTGTCACAGCTCTGACACACATATACCACCACTGTTATAGTTAGATGTTCCAATTTTGTAAATATGTTCCCATCTGCCTGGTGAACTTTGAAACAATCAAAACGTTACTTTTCTTCCATGCAGTACTTGGTGGAAGTTTTCCGCCTGAGATGAGATATTTTAGGAGAAAAGGTTAACATACACACATATACGCCAACATGCTGTAGTGATTAGTTAGATGTTCTAATGTTCCAATTTGTCACTGGCTATGTGCAGGCACTCGGCATGCAGTCAGCGTATGCGAGTGAGTTTGACGAGGCTGTGAAGAAGGCCGAAGACTTCATCTGTCAGCGAGCTGTGGAGAAGACAGTCACAAGTCTGGAGTTCTTCGCCGATGAGATCGGGTCCACATGTAAGCGACCTGCTTGTTAGCCCTGATGACACTTGTGTTTGTTTGGAGACAGTTTTGGGGTCATTAAAAATCCCTAGCTTTGCCAAATTACTCCTCATGCACCGCATTGTAATTGTGTTACATTACCAGGGGGTAGTCATTATCATTGCCATGTTACACTCTCGAATTACCATAGTATTTCACAGAAGCAGCTAAAATTGTGATAATTGAGACAACTGGTAATTTAATGAGACAATCAAAAACAAAAAAAAGAATCATATTATTTGTTATGTGTTGAATGACGATGGAATAATCTTATATTGGACAGTGAGTAATATATCAATGCAAGTAATTTAGCAGTGCGAGTAATTTAGCAACGTGCAATTTAGCAATTTTCTCAATACCTGAAGTGTAAAGCCATTTGAGCAGTGCCATGGATTGGACACTGTGCTATATAAGAATATAAATATGGACTTAGGAAACATACAGCCAACCTCACAAGCCAGGGATCATTCTGTTGTGCTATTGTATCCCTGGCTGATCATCTCCGCAAACCTTGGGAGTGACCGATAAAATTATAGCAATTAACTTTACCAGTCGCTACTGTGTCAGCTGTTGGAAAAGCACAAATACCCGTCCCAATTTGAAGACGGATACACGACTTGTGAGAATCCAAATATAATGACCCAGTCACGTCCTAAACATTGCAGGTAGCATGAGCAGTGTGTGGCTGAAATCACACAAAATTATATTACATAACCGGAGGCTGACCACACTCGTCACGGGCAATTTCATTGGCTGATGTTAAGAGATGAGTTTATCAAAGGGATGTGACGGGGGTAGAGAAGAGCTGGGGTTGAAGTGATCAGTCACAGTGACCCCTCGCACTCAAGGATGCATAGTACTGCATACAGCTAACAAGAATTAAAACTTGGAGTATTTACTTTGCTGTCCATTCAAATCTTGGAGTCATACAGCTGCGTCACACAATCCAGATTTGTTGCTTGGTGTAGCTGTTGGAACTTTCATGGTCCCTGGTCATTGTGCATTGCTCCCTGTTGTCATGTGACATGGTTTCACATGACACCAGTTTCGGAACAGAATCCAAGATTGATGTACTGATACCATTATTAACCTGTTACATTTGGTCCATTTGTTGAGATTTTTGACATTCATTATCTGTAACATCATTCAAATGTTGGTGTATTATACTTGTGTTGTTATGATCACATTAAAAGTATTTAAGTGAGCCAGATATGTTTAATTCAGATTTATTATTGGGGTGGCTGCCACGAGAGCAACCAAAATGGTCTTAGTGACAGTCTCCTCAACCCCTGTTTGGTTTATCTACAGCAACAGTTTAATTGTGTCACATATTGTTTGTAATGACTTCTATGTTATATCTTATCTAACAACACATGTACACATTTGTACACTTGTCACTGTAGTGCACCGTGGCACTAATGTTAGCTCATAATTAAGCTGTAGGTGATCTGTTGAACATTGTATCATATATAACTTTGGGGTCAGTAAACACTTCCGATTCCTAAATGTGACAATGTTTCCTGTTGACAGCAACTTGTCTTAATGGGGACTCGGCCAGCCCTGAGGAGGACACTCCAGTGGAGGACCATGGTCCACATAGCGTCACAGAGGACCACATGTCAGATGGGTCTGTGAGCGGCGGTGAAGCAAGCGAAGAGAGCACTCTCTCAGCCGCACAGAGGAAGAGGTTTGTGCCTTAGCTCCACAGCTTGTGCAGGTTCACACCATTCAGAGGGGGGCTGAAACACTTAGACAACCATTACTCAAACATCAAAACATACCATTTATCTTTGGACTCTCGATAAAGCCAAAGAGATTCCACGTCCACCTGTCATTTGGAGTTAATTCTCTGGGTAGCGAACTTGTTAAATCGTGTTAAACCTACCTGGTAGCACCCAGCGTGATTATTTCTAAAATGACATCAGCTGTCTAGAAGAGCATTGTGGTTGCTCAGCTCATCTCAACATTATTGCCAATAGAGTTTGTGTCGAAACTGGATGAGTTCTTTTCCATTTGAACTGGTGGAAACTTTCAAATTGCAAACATTGTCATGAGCTCAAAAACAAAATGCGATTAAGCAGGATATATACCTTCACCATATCGTAGTTATGAGAACATGATAATATTATGGTAATAATGCCAATGACAGTAATGAGAATCATGATAAACATAGAAACAGTATTTAGTAAATGCAACAGAAATAGATCACAGGTTGAGGTGAACAATGACAACGCAGTGTTTATGTAAATGACATGTCATCTTGTTGTAGAATTGAACGACGGAGAGAGTATGGCCAGACGTTGATTGAAGTCATCAAGTGCGATCACACCAAGGTAACTACTTGGCTTTTGTCTACACTATACATTATGTGGTCAGAGTAAAATATGTCTTATTTAAGCACAACTTATGTGTGTAAATAGACCCAGATTCTAAGCAACTCACACTTGCTACATCGATTTTCTGCAAACAAATCGCTCAAAAAAAATTTGGAATGAACAAGTGATGGTAATAATTATTGTCTTGATTTTTATAATTCAGTTATTTAATTATGAAAATCTGTTTTGTGAAGATGCTATTTTCTCAAGCTATGCTATCAATGGAGCAAATACTTTCATTGTTATCAAATCCAAAGTATTTTATATATACTACCAACCTTGGCCAGTGTAAGGTTTGTGGGCATCAGGTCAATTTGATGGTTGGTTATAAATAAATCTTTTCATTTGATCTGAGCAGTTTCAGAAAAACGTTCTTTGGTCATTTTGTTTAATCTACATTGGTGTTACAAGGAAGTCAGGTGAAGAATATGATAATTCACTGTATCTACATATAAACATTATGATAGTGCAAAGTCAATTTCCAGCGTGATTGAATAATTTGGACAAACTAGTGTGGTGTGATGCGGCAGCAGCTTGCTGTTTTTT
Organism: Ridgeia piscesae; assembly: GCA_025642075.2. Lineage (NCBI taxonomy): Eukaryota > Metazoa > Annelida > Polychaeta > Sabellida > Siboglinidae > Ridgeia > Ridgeia piscesae. The sequence goes on along the minus strand of JAODUO010000805.1, from coordinate 282,181 downwards.
CAAGACACTATGGCAAGGCAACACTTAAATGGATTCTTTGGGACTTTCGTGTCCCAAATTTAGCAACAAAAAACATATAGGTTTTTGGATTTCAAAATGTTCGAGGCTGTGAAGGATTCTGTTCTCTCATACTTCAGCAACACCTGGAGATGATATGGACGGGACAGTTGAAGAGTCCGCGACATGACCAGTTTAGGCAGAAAGCAATGTTGTCGCGGGAACAGAAGTGGGCGATTAAGATGCATGGGCACGGACCAATCGATGACGACAATCAGATTGTAGGTGGCGCCCCACTGGGCACAAATGTTAAGCTGTCAACACAATAATTTTTTTAACTTTTTTCATCATATCAAACAAATTTTGCCATAAATTTAGTCCTTTAATATCAACTGTTTCTGTATAAATGTTTTACTTCGTTTTTTATGAAATCATTGGAAAAATTATTCATTTTGGTGTGGCGAAACTTAAAACGTAACGGCACCAGAGATGGGAGGTGTCGTGATATGCATTGGTAATTTTGAAATTGTGTGCATTTGTGGATATATTTTGAGTAATCAAACTTGAAGAATATATTCGTCAAACAGCAAATAATCGTAATCGTGCCCAGTTATGTCACAAAGGTCATTGTTAGACTGATAACATTGGTGGCAGTGACAATTGTGTGTTATTTTATTGTGTCTTTTATATTCTTAAATGTAATCATGTCTGTAACCATGATCACCTGCTTTAATTACTAAAATCAGTTATGGTCGTTTTCTAAGTATCCATAATCACGTTACCACTAAGAAAATAAGGATCTCATTTCTCTTTTCTAAGTTGATATAAGAATCAAAGTTAATTCTTTGAACATGCTCTACTATAAAAGTTCTCTATCATTCAGAGAGATGAATCCTTACTAAGCTACGTAACTTACTTTAATTATTTCCACACACTACATATTTGAATATCAAAGTTACAAATGATATTCCACATTTGCAGTTTACATTACTCTTAACTGTTTTCATAAAGTTCTGATTTACTTTTAGTCCATAGAGTAAATACTAACATTGGAAGTAATCTTTTGTTCTTGTTGGGTCGACTCTTTTGAACATGCTTCTTGTTATTGTTAAACCAGTTGAAACAATGACGCAATTATTTTTAAATGTATCTTTTGTAACGTTACTTATCCGTCATAGCTCCTGGTGTATCAGAACAACAGTTGACAAATGGAATATTGTTTGTTGACTCTGAGAGAACCCCTTTTGTTTTGATGTGCCTTTGGGGTTGGTTTCCAAAGGTACATCAATAGAAGTCACCTTAATATTATTATTTGGCACTGATGTGGTCTTGTGGTGACAGGATGAGCTCGTCTCGACTGTCGCCAACTTCTACAAATCCTGGGACTCTGAGATCAACATGACATACGTGATTGACGTCCTTGTTCCGGAGGTTTGTCACTTTGGTAACATATACGAGGACTTATAGCACTGTAGAATCTTGAAAATAAAACTTTACAGCCTCTTCATTTGGGCATAGGTGAAGTTTTTGGCATTTGTTCCCTGAAATGGAGCTAATGAGTTGCCACTTTTAGAAACTGTGTCATCTGACTGTATAAATATGGTAAACAAACAAGTATCGTTAGTACTTTATTATGTACATTTTTACAGTTTTCCACAGTTTTGCCTACAAGTTTTCTGTGATTATTACTACATAAATCATCAACAAATGATTAATGGCTGGCTTACAAAATTGCAATAAGTTGTACAAAATGTCTCATATAAACCCAAACCAAAGTGTTTTCGCTCCCAAGAGTCGGGCTGTGTTTGTGATGGTGTTTGATTGAACATTGTATAAAAGTTTACCTTTAATTTACTTACATACATATGTGTATATATACACATATATACACATATGTGTATATATACACATATATACACATATATACATAATACTTACATACACAATAGATATATAAATTTATGTATACATCGTTTTTACATACATACATACATACACACATACATACACACATACATACATACATACATACACATACATACACACACATACACACATACATACACACATACATACACACATACACACATACATACACACACAAACACACATACAAATACATACATACACACATACATACACACATATACACACATACACATATACATACATACACAAGCACGTACATACATACACACAGATACATACACATACATAAACATTCATACACACACATTCATAAGCACACGTATACACAATAGATTGTTGTTAGATCTGCCACATTTGAAAAAGCATAAATAAACCTTGTGGTGTCCTATCGTCTGTCTAGGCGATTGTCTACGCACTCCAGAAAGTGCTCCGCGTCAACAAACAGAAGGCGGAGAAGATATTCCAAAAGGGGATTCAGTGGACGAAAGAGGAAATAGCTGCCTTTGGACAGGATCTGATCAGGAATGCGGATAACATCGATCCGGAAGACCGGGTCATGTACCGTGAGAACGCCAACAGACTAGCCCGGAGGTTGTCATTTGCCGTGTAACACACATCAATGGAAGGTTCTTTTCTGCATGTCGTATTGTAACACTGCAATTGTTCACAAATGATGCAAAAGATACGGATGGTTTCTCTAAAACAAACCTAACTAGAAACGTGTCTACTGCGGATGTCGAGGTCATGAACATTGATAGTTATTGCATTGTTTTGTGAATCCTAGAATCACAGGAATGCTTTCAATGCTTGTGTTCACTGAATACAACGTCTTTGATAAAATTGTCCGAGATTAAATCCCTCCCAACAGTAATTGCAAAATGCGGAAAATAAAATAATTGGTTGTTAGTCTTGTTGATCGCATGCACCAGTTTGGCGTTTTCTAACTTGACTATTGGCATCAAATGTTGTTGTAACAAACAGTTATTTAATGGAAGAACCTAAGTAAGATTATAACACTTATACTAATAACAAATCACTATTTGTTAGTTTTGGTACAGCACAGATGACAATCAATTTTGATCATTTTCTAAAATTTTCTGTAAGTTTGCCATAATGTTTCTAATTCAAGAAAATGTTGTATGTGAATAGTTTAGGAAATATTTGCTGTTTTATAGCTGCGTCAATTTGTTTTAAATTGAAAATGGTGTTTACGTTGAGATAATGTGGTATGTTGCGAAAGGTTAGTCGGCCTTTGTTCCGTTGAAGTTGTCGGTGATCGTTTTCACAGGAGCAGGAGTGCACTAAATATCAACACAGAAACACAGGTTGTACAACACTTGCCTAGATTCTGATATTGGGACATTTCAGTCGGTATATAAAATATACCTGGCATGTTGTGTGTCTTGTTGCTACATGGTTAATATGAACTGTAAGGTCAGACAGCTTTATTCGTCAGTGTTGTAAATAATGACATTTACACAATTGTTATGCAGTTTGATTTTTGTAAATACATAAAAACTGTTCTTTGATTGGTGCAGAATAGTTACTTCGTCGTTAGCTCAGCTGCTGAGATATGTTGCAATATTTGAAGTATAGATGATTGAAAAAATAATGACACGTTATGAAATTGTACTGTTATTGTTTGTAAGGCAGACATCACTTTTGCTTATTTGTAAACAGTCTGTGTTCAATTTTCTGTCTGTATATAGATTATTTATCAGAATGTTGTTTTTTGTAAATGCATATTATTTTTTTACAACATGTTAAATAAAGAGATGACAGATATCTTGTGTATCCCGCATTTTTTTATTGTTTGCAAATTACTGCAAACTGGTGTGACAACTTAGTAGGGTTTGGAGCAATAGTCTTACAATATCTCACTAAGATTGTAGATTCATTGCAGCCACTTGCGTTTTATGGGAATACAGACATGTTCATTCGAAGGTATTAAACACAGGCATCAAACTTAACACTTGTTTATACACGACAAGTGACTAAAGAACCTTCTGTTGAAACCTGGCCGGTCACATTGAGCCTTGGGCAAGTTTAATCATTACGTTGCTCCAGTTTCGCTTAGGTATGGATAAGTACCTGACTACAGATTGTGGTGGATATTTGTGTGCGAATATATTGTATATATGGCTTAATACTTCCCAGAGAAATCAAGTGTTGAACAGGTCTGCCTGGGAATAGGGTACAGGGCCCACTGCATTCTACCTAATTCTATGGTCATCTCTAATTTTGAAAACAAACATTGACGTCCAGTATGTTGCAGTTTACCTTTGTCACTATCAAAATGACATGGGTATCCTCCATAATGCTTTTCATCCGAAATCCTTATATTTGTACATTACATTGTAAGGCGATGTAATATCTGTTAAAATCAATCTTTTCCCATGTAGTTCTTAAACAAATCTTGTCCTGCATTTTGCAATATATTTGGGGGCAGAAGTTCAACAAAATATACAAAAGAATGTCTAAATTCTACTTGTGTTCGGCAGCCAACTTGGATGCGTGATAGATCAGGTTGCTGTAGGTCTTGTGATGGGTAGGTCAATTGTTTTGATTGGTTGACCAGGTCACGTGATGGGTAGGTCAATTGTTTTATCATTTTGATTGGTAGACCAGGTCACATGGTCACAGGTAACATACCTGTTGTTGTGATGACAATAAATCTAATTTGATACACAACCAAATGCCAGTACAACTGTTTAGGTGCAGCAGTTGATGGCGAGTTATGAGGGACATTAAGTAC
>JAODUO010000805.1:240000-272500 GCA_025642075.2 Ridgeia piscesae | reverse complement strand
GGAGCCAAGACTTGAGTGTGACGACTGACGGACTGATGAGAGTGGAATGTGAATGGAAGAGATGGAGCCAAGACTTGAGTGTGACGACTGGTGGACTGATGAGAGTGGAATGTGGATGGAAGAGATGGAGCCAAGACTTGAGTGTGACGACTGACGGACTGATGAGAGTGGAATGTGGATGGAAGAGATGGAGCCAAGACTTGAGTGTGACGACTGACGGACTGATGAGAGTGGAATGTGGATGGAAGAGATGGAGCCAAGACTTGAGTGTGACGACTGTGGACTGATGAGAGTGGAATGTGGATGGAAGAGATGGAGCCAAGACTTGAGTGTGACGACTGAGGATGATGAGAGTGGAATGTGGATGGAAGAGATGGAGCCAAGACATGAGTGTGACGACTGATGGACTGATGAGAGTGGAATGTGAATGGAAGAGATGGAGCCAAGACATGAGTGTGACGACTGACGGACTGATGAGAGTGGAATGTGGATGGAAGAGATGGAGCCAAGACTTGAGTGTGACGACTGATGGACTGATGAGAGTGGAATGTGAATGGAAGAGATGGAGCCAAGACATGAGTGTGACGACTGATGGACTGATGAGAGTGGAATGTGAATGGAAGAGATGGAGCCAAGACATGAGTGTGACGACTGATGGACTGATGAGAGTGGAATGTGAATGGAAGAAATGGAGCCAAGACTTGAGTGTGACGACTGATGGACTGATGAGAGTGGAATGTGGATGGAAGAGATGGAGCCAAGACATGAGTGTGACGACTGATGGACTGATGAGAGTGGAATGTGGATGGAAGAGATGGAGCCAAGACTTGAGTGTGACGACTGATGGACTGATGAGAGTGGAATGTGAATGCAAGAGATGGAGCCAAGACTTGAGTGTGACGACTGATGGACTGATGAGAGTGGAATGTGGATGGAAGAGATGGAGCCAAGACTGAGTGTGACGACTGATGGACTGATGAGAGTGGAATGTGGATGCAAGAGATGGAGCCAAGACTTGAGTGTGACGACTGATGGACTGATGAGAGTGGAATGTGGATGGAAGAGATGGAGCCATGACTTGAGTGTGACGACTGATGGACTGATGAGAGTGGAATGTGAATGCAAGAGATGGAGCCAAGACTTGAGTGTGACGACTGATGGACTGATGAGAGTGGAATGTGAATGCAAGAGATGGAGCCAAGACTTGAGTGTGACGACTGATGGACTGATGAGAGTGGAATGTGGATGGAAGAGATGGAGCCATGACTTGAGTGTGACGACTGATGGACTGATGAGAGTGGAATGTGGATGGAAGAGATGGAGCCAAGACTTGAGTGTGACGACTGATGAGAGTGGAATGTGGATGGAAGAGATGGAGCCAAGACTTGAGTGTGACGACTGATGGACTGATGAGAGTGGAATGTGAATGGAAGAGATGGAGCCAAGACTTGAGTGTGACGACTGATGGACTGATGAGAGTGGAATGTGGATGGAAGAGATGGCAGGCATGTTGACTTGTTGTGGGGAAGGACCATATCAACAAATGGGGCAAAGGATCATGGGAAACAATTCTTATTAGACAAGTATCCCAACAGTGTACAGTTGATGATGCTGCTGAAAAATTACAGATACTCTCAGGATAGAGATTAATAATATTAAAGTTGATATTTATGAATAACATATCGTCTGAATGCAATAGTTAGTTAAACTCGACATTGACAGGTGACAAATAACAACAGGATTTGGAGGTTAAACATGATATTTATTAATAACAGATAACCCTGACATGCAATAGTTGAAGTTCACATTGAACATCTACAAACTGCCATGCAGAAGTTAAACTTGACGTTGAAAAATAACCACAGGACACAAAGGGTTAAGTTGATATTGATAAATGACAGATATCTTCGACATGCAGTTGTCTTAAAGGTGGCATTGAAAAAATACAGATATCTTTAGCGTACAACTGTTAAAATAACATGGACAGTTACACATGCAACTGGCATGCTTTTGTGAAAAATGAAATACAATTGCTCTAAGGTTGTTATCCAACAAACAGTGTCACAATTAGGATTTATATGAAATTTTGCCAAATTTCTAGTCAATAAAGAATTCAGCCAAACTACTGTTCAACATCTCAGTGTGACAACTGTCAAACTTGTCAGTCTGCAGGCAGTAGATGTGGGCGATGGAGGTGGGTGGGTGCACGGGAGAAGTCGTCAGGGGGGATTTCCAAAGATGAGTTCGATTGCGGCCTCAATGTTGCCCCCCGTGGCCTGCAGGGCGCGCTGTGCTTGAGCCTCATCTGTGATGCCCATGTCCCGCATCTGCTGAAGCTGTTCCTGCAACTCCAAGTAGGGAGGCTGGAGGAAGATGTGGAAGATGTCACAATCCATGTGATTGGTTGGAAGAAAGGTAGGATAACCAGACGTGTGTGAATGTGTGTGTGTGTCTGTGAACATGTTTCTAGTTGAGAGCACCAAACTAACAAGGAATAATCTGTCAACTCTTCAGAAGTACTGCCACACCTGTAATTTTGCAAAACTCAGGTTCTTGTTTGTATACTATGCGTACCTGTAAGCTAAACATGTGAATTGATTGTTTACAACAGCAGCACATTTTCTGCAACTCTTCCTAGAACCGACGAACTGTTGTGAACATTTTATCTAACTTGTCTTGCTAAAAATAAAAAACCTGCATCATAATAAACATTAATGGATGAGTAAATTCCATTCAGACGATGATGGATGAGAAAGTGATGATGACGGCATAAGAAGTGAATATAATAAGTAAACAATAACAATGGTGTAAGAAGTGAATATGACAATGAGGATGGAGGGATGAAGATATGGAAGAAGAGATAACTATGATATAAAGTAATGGAGCTGTGGACAAAACAAATATAATGAGTGGTGATATAATGTTTATTTACTTATTAGCTTAACACAATAACTTTTAAATTTATAATTTTAAAGGACATTTATTAGATCAAAATAGTAATTTTGTAATGGATATTTTAACATTTAAATTTTTTAAAGATATATAGGCCCTACATTACTCAAACACCAGAACACATTCCTATTTGACATGAAATGTACATTGTATGTTGAAAACGGTGAATAAAGCTGTATTATTATTATTATTATATAGCACCCTATCCAAATCAATTGTTCAGAGTTGCCTTACAATGGTTACTGTAAATTAATTAAATTAAATGAATGATGCAGAAACGGAAGCTGTGACAGAGAGAAGGAAGAATTAATAGTAAGGAGAAAAAGACAACAGAGAGAGAATGATTAAGAAGTGAAAATTAAAGTAGCAGAAAGGAATAACTTGCAGACGAGAAAGTGATATTGAGAAGTGTACACAGAGGAGTGTGACATGACACAGAGGAGTGTGACGTGACACAGAGGAGTGTGACGTGACACAGAGGAGTGTGACATGACACAGAGGAGTGTGACGTGACACAGAGGAGTGTGACATGACACAGAGGAGTGTGACGTGACACAGAGGAGTGTGACATGACGCAGAGGAGTGTGACATGACACAGAGGAATGTGAAATGACACAGAGGAGTGTGACATGACGCAGAGGAGTGTGACATGACACAGAGGAGTGTGACGTGACGCAGAGGAGTGTGACGTGACACAGAGGAGTGTGACGTGACACAGAGGAGTGTGACGTGACACAGAGGAGTGTGACGTGACACAGAGGAGTGTGAAATGACACAGAGGAGTGTGACGTGACACAGAGGAGTGTGACATGACACAGAGGAGTGTGACGTGACGCAGAGGAGTGTGACGTGACACAGAGGAGTGTGACATGACACAGAGGAGTGTGACGTGACACAGAGGAGTGTGAAATGACACAGAGGAGTGTGACGTGACAGAGGAGTGTGACATGACACAGAGGAGTGTGACGTGACACAGAGGAGTGTGACGTGACACAGAGGAGTGTGAAATGACACAGAGGAGTGTGATGTGACACAGAGGAGTGTGACATGACACAGAGGAGTGTGACGTGACACAGAGTAGTGTGACGTGACACAGAGGAGTGTGACGTGACACAGAGGAGTGTGACGTGACACAGAGGAGTGTGAAATGACACAGAGGAGTGTGACGTGACACAGAGGAGTGTGACGTGACACAGAGGAGTGTGACGTGACACAGAGGAGTGTGAAATGACACAGAGGAGTGTGACGTGACACAGAGGAGTGTGACGTGACACAGAGGAGTGTGACGTGACGCAGAGGAGTGTGACGTGACACAGAGGAGTGTGACGTGACACAGAGGAGTGTGACATGACACAGAGGAATGTGAAATGACACATAGGAGTGTGACGTGACCCAGAGGAGTGTGACGTGACGCAGAGGAGTGTGACGTGACACAGAGGAGTGTGACGTGACACAGAGGAGTGTGACTTGACACAGGGAGTGTGATGTGACACAGAGGAGTGTGACGTGACACAGAGGAGTGTGACGTGACACAGAGGAGTGTGACGTGACACAGAGGAGTGTGACATGACACAGAGGGTTGTGACGTGACACAGAGGAGTGTGACGTGACACAGAGGAGTGTGACGTGACACAGAGGAGTGTGACGTGACACAGAGGAGTGTGACATGACACAGATGAGTGTGACGTGACACAGAGGAGTGTGACGTGACACAGAGGAGTGTGACGTGACACAGAGGTGTGTGACGTGACACAGGGAGTGTGACGTGACACTGAGGAGTGTGACGTGACACAGAGGAGTGTGACGTGACACAGAGGAGTGTGACGTGATACAGAGGGGTGTGACATGACACAGGGAGTGTGACGTGACACAGGGAGTGTGACGTGACACAGAGGAATGTGAAATGACACATAGGAGTGTGACGTGACCCAGAGGAGTGTGACGTGACGCAGAGGAGTGTGACGTGACACAGAGGAGTGTGACATGACACAGAGGAGTGTGACGTGACACAGAGGAGTGTGACATGACACAGAGGAGTGTGACTTGACACAGGGAGTGTGATGTGACACAGAGGAGTGTGACGTGACACAGGGAGTGTGACGTGACACAGGGAGTGTGACGTGACACATGGAGTGTGACGTGACACAGAGGAGTGTGACGTGACACAGGGAGTGTGACGTGACACAGGGAGTGTGACGTGACACTGAGGAGTGTGACGTGACACAGAGGAGTGTGACTTGACACAGAGGAGTGTGACGTGACACAGAGGAGTGTGACGTGACACAGAGGAGTGTGACATGACACAGAGGAATGTGAAATGACACATAGGAGTGTGACGTGACCCAGAGGAGTGTGACGTGACGCAGAGGATTGTGACGTGACACAGAGGAGTGTGACGTGACACAGAGGAGTGTGACGTGACACAGAGGAGTGTGACTTGACACAGGGAGTGTGATGTGACACAGAGGAGTGTGACGTGACACAGGGAGTGTGACGTGACACAGGGAGTGTGACGTGACACTGAGGAGTGTGACGTGACACAGAGGAGTGTGACATGACACAGAGGAATGTGACGTGACACAGAGGAGTGTGACGTGACACAGAGGAGTGTGACATGACACAGAGGAGTGTGACGTGACACAGAGGAGTGTGACGTGACACAGAGGAGTGTGACGTGACACAGAGGAGTGTGACGTGACACAGAGGAATGTGAAATGACACATAGGAGTGTGACCTGACCCAGAGGAGTGTGACGTGACGCAGAGGAGTGTGACGTGACACAGAGGAGTGTGACGTGACACAGAGGAGTGTGACGTGACACAGAGGAGTGTGACATGACACAGAGGGGTGTGACGTGACACAGAGGAGTGTGACGTGACACAGAGGAGTGTGACGTGACGCAGAGGAGTTTGACATGACACAGAGGAGTTTGACGTGACACAGAAGGGTGTGACGTGACACAGAGGAGTGTGACATGACACAGAGGAGTGTGACGTGATGCAGAGGAGTGTGACGTGGCACAGAGGAGTGTGACGTGACACAGAGGAGTGTGACATGACACAGAGGAGTATGACGTGACACAGAGGAGTGTGACGCGACACAGAGGAGTGTGACGTGACACAGAGGAGTGTGACGTGACACAGGGAGTGTGACGTGACACAGGGAGTGTGACGTGACACTGAGGAGTGTGACATGACACAGAGGAGTGTGACGTGACACAGAGGAGTGTGACATGATACAGAGGGGTGTGACATGACACAGAGGGGTGTGACGTGACCTCACCTGCATTATGGCCTGGCGGAAGAAGTCAGTTGTAATTGGTTCCTGTGCAGCATTGCCTTGCGGACGATTCTGAGTGTTCTGCCAAAGTCAACACATTATAACTGTATGTTAGTTGTCGCTACAAGATAAATACTAAATAAATAAACTTATATTGCACTGACTCTAGTTACAAATATTCAAGGCATTGTCTTGGTGACGTCAACAACTATATTCAACTGTGACATAATTTCTGTTTTCAAGTATATTTGGTGTAAGTGTGTGTAAGATAATTGCTTAGAGAATGTTTACAATTCATTCATGTAATGTGACAAATACATACAGAACCCCAAATTATGTAGCATCACAGTTGCTAGAGCTTTGGGCTGTCGACTAAGAGAACCCGGGTTTGAATACTGTACTGCTGTGTCTATTCACTCTGCATTGCTCTGGTTCACTCGGCTTTATGAATGAGTACCTGGCTATAGGCAGTGGTGTACGAATAGTCTTTGTGCATTAATTGCAGCATGGCTGGATGCTTCCCACAGAAGCCAAGATGGTGCATTATTGAACAGGTGGAGTAAAAGGCACCTTGGTCAATCCCGAGGCCTGGATACTGCCTTATTTAAGAACTTACCTTCATCATATAAAGAGATTTGAAGTAATGTTGAGAGACAGGATAAAGTAGTGAGGAGTTGGGGCTGGAGACGACAGAAACCAACACATGCAGCTTGGCCCAATTGGCCAAAATATTGCAGACACATTGTAATACTTTCACATATTTCCATACGCCTGGCTACATCAACGGATGCATTCGAGAGACAATAAAGACTTACTTGTTTAGAAAGGCATTTTAGATGAATTTTAGTTATTCCTGGCATTTTTATATTTGTGTTGCATATTTTATAGATATTCTTAACATGTGTTTACTTTAGTAGAGATTTTTGTATTTACAAATCTGAGTCATTTCGTTAAAATATATGCATTTTTAGTATCTACAACTAATTTTAACAATCTTGTACATTTACCTATTAGTAGTTGTGACTTGTTTTAATGTTTAGGCGGAAAAGGGCGCTATATAAAATTTCATATGATATTATTATTAATACGTACACTTCAGTACAACAAATTGGTATGGTGTAACCAAAAGCACCTGCTCGCAATAACTTTCTAATAACTGTAACAGTGACACAAATAACTACTGGCCCAAGGTGTGGCCTCGGCCACTGACCATGTGACACGTACCGGGACAGATGGGCCAGTGGCCATGAGGGCAGCAGCGAGCTGGGACGTGGTGATCTGGGACGGGGGGCCTCCTGATGCCCCCTGTCGCTGTGGCCTCACTTCATCTTCGTCCGACATACGATCGAGGGAATACATTGCTGCAAGGACAACGAACACAGTTCTTGTCTATTTGTTTGTCAATTGTCATCCTCACAAGCCTGGGACAGTGACCAGTTTATTTAGTCCTCAGAGGTCCCTATGAGTCTAAGAAATTAGTCAATCAAATTAAAATTTCTTCTGCATAGTATTAGTAATAGTAACCTACGAAACATCTGTGCAAAATTGGAACAATAGATCTTCAGTGGTTTCTGAAATCTGTGAGCTAATGGTAGATGCAAAGTGATGTCGTAAGTCCATTGGACATTTGGACCAAAAACTAATAATAAAAGCATTTATATAGTGCCGTAAATCCAGGTTACCCTGTTCGACGACACTGTAACAAAACATAAAAAAGCACTAAACAAATTCAAGATTATGAAAACAAGGCATCAAATGTCCAATTAAATTATCACTAAAAAGTAAAATTATATTTAAAAAATTAAAAGAACTATAAATTTAAGATAACGAAAATGGCACAGATTAAAAAAGTAAATAATAAAGAAATATTTAATAAAAACATAAAAAGTCGAATCGAGCAACAACATTAAATGAAAGTCAGTGTTCAGGAATAAAAGACTTGTATGAATAAATGAGTCTTCAGAAGTCTTATAAAGTGGTGTATGGAATCACTTCCCCGGTCGTCTCCTATGCACGGCACAGAAATTAGCTGAATCAAACCCACAGTTTTATCCATGCAGTTTGGTCAGGTTGCAATATTAATGTAATTCACATATATTATATATAATCATTATTTGAAGCATGAAAACAGCTTGATGCTGTCGATATAATAGAAAATCAAAAACAACGTTCTTGAAAGGTAATTTCAGTTAATATTAGTTCTCATTGTAGCAATAAACAAAGTGACGAAAAATACTTACCCCGGCTGGAACCACCGGCGCCACCTGGTGTGTCAGGCCCATTATTGACGGACGTCAACACAATCACCGCGGCCTGACCCAAAGTGGGGTGAGAGTCAATCAGCCTACCAAAATAACATTTCTCTAACTGTATCCTCAACTATCTGTACCTAAATTATCTTTAATTACTAACTCATTTTATTGTCAACTTATCTTATTAATATTATTATGTTATGTATGTATTGACGTTTCAACTCACACTTCTATAGAATTTCTGTTTGCCGTTCTAGCCTTTTTATACATTTAATTAACCTATTTTAAGCGTTTATTCTTTAATATTTTATTACCCATTTATTTGATATTTTACATAGGTCTTCTCTCGATACATTTAGCAACGTTTATTAGTAAAGTGTAGTTACTGTAGTAAGCAGTTCTAGTTTTTATACGTTTAATCATACTACCTACATGGTGGCAATACAAGTACACACCCTTGAACAGATCAGTACTGTGGATAAGAGTGTAAAAATTAAATATGTTATTATTAACAAGACCTCTTTCACATTAAAATTATATTGTGGAGCTGTACTCACAGTAATATTCAACAGTGTTCAGTGACTCCATGTCAGTGTCCATGGTGTACATCATATATTTACAAAGGATTCCATAACTTTGCCTTAATTGAATGCAACAATAAGAGCGTGAAATGTGTGCACTTGGTTGTTTATGTGACACATGGAAAATGCAATTATGAATAACAAACTTCTACTTTTTTAAATGCAACAACAAAAAACATCGACTAACACTCTGAATGGCCTCGTGAAAAAGAAAGGTGTTACCTCTGTACTTTATCTGATTCAGCCCACATTGTCAAAAATTCTGGAGTTTGGAGTATTGCTGAAACAAGAGAGAAAGCTGTTGTTAAGACTTCAAAATAATATCAATAATTGTATTATATATATATATATATATATATATATATATATATATATATACATATATATATATATATATATATATATATATATATATATATATATATATATATATATATATATATATATGATGTTACTTGATTCTGTTACATTCACATTTAATATTATAATGTTAAATAACTCCCAGAATCCTTTCTTGTGCTCCGTGCAGTTTTGTGGATCTTCGTGTTCCATGGTGCAGAAATGTTCATTGAGTGCAACAAAGGATTCTGGGAGGAAGTTAACAATCTTTTTTTAATGTAAATTCGTATTATATAACTGGTGAGAGCTCCTGGCTGATGTAGCATTCAGTGTAGGTTTCCCCCAATAAACACCCACACTGAACCACAATGGCAGCCGGGACTTCCCACCAGCTTATGTCACATGACATTAGTCATGTGACACATGACATTAGTCATGTGACACACACAATACATGTAACTTCTTTCTTCTGAAGAAGACTGGGATGCTACTGAAATATACAGAAACAGAATATAATCCATGGTGATAGTGTGAGATAGTGCAGCAAGATGAAATTGTTCCATAATCAATTGCAGCATGTATATAAAGGATTTTAATTTAAAATAATGAAATCAGTTTAGAAGAATGACGCAGTAGATATACTAGCCCATGGCTATTGGGTCCTCATCCAGTCCAGGGGTGTTTTCAATAAGATTGTCAAGTGTTTCTGGTTTTGCCAACATTTGTTCAACCTGAAGGTGAAAAGCAAACGTTATTGTTACCATAGTAACCATACAGAGTTTGATCACTCACACATATTGGTCACCTTAGTGTACGCTCTGAGATTTTACTGGATATTACATTAAGTATGCCATTACGTACACTGGCATGTTTTTCATAAAGGTATGACCTATCGTAGTAATTCATCATTTCTGAATACAATTGGCGTGACGTTTTAGTATTTTGTGCACAAGCCACAAGGTGGCAGCACTAGCATATTGCAACTCAAAATCAGTGGTGGTGATACACCTGTAGAAGCATACCTCAAATTTTACTTTACGCACATAATGGACAGACAAATATTTTGGGGATCGGCTACCTTATGAGACAAGTCCAGCCACCTGTGTGCAACAATATCATGATGCAAAGTTACCAGCAATGATTTATTTACCATGTTCCGAAACACAGGGCTGGCAAGGGATGCCTGGAGAGTGTTGATTGCTCGTCTCACACTCTCGGTGTCAGCCACTTCTGTAACCGCAAGACAACAAGAAATCTGAAGAATACGTGCGACTTACTGACTACATGTATAGTGATTGGAACACATTTTAAGGCTGCATTTGCAGACCACTTGTAGTGTATAATATACCGAATTTATCTTAAGTGGAATTATAATTTTTTGTGCAACTTTATTATTAACTTATTAATCTATTTTACTAATTTATTATTTTATCTATTCATTTATTGCTGATAAGTTTAGATTAAACATTAAAATTTTTAGAAGCTTTATTTGTTATTATAATTATACACTTTGTTTATGTGTAAGTTTAATTTATTGTGTACATTTTATATAGTCATGTTTTACCAACGTTACATTTTATGCACCTCTGAGCGGAATTAGATTCTGGATATATGGCACTTTATAAATAAAATTATATTACTATATTGTTTACGACCTTAACACTGCATTTGGGAGCAAGAAGCATCTTCACAAGTCAGATCTGGTTACCATGTTGAACTAATTTATTGTCTTCGCCTGTCAAGACTGCTTCACCTATGAGAACAGTACAAATACCCACCCTGACGAGTCTGGAGGAACAAAAGTTAATTCATATACACAAACACAACTTTTTTAGAACAGATAATATATTAATAGTAATTATAATAATATATAGTCATAGTTATATAGTGCTCTTTCAAACTTATTTTCAAAGAGCTTCATTCTGCTTTAAATGCATGCTTTTATAAAAACACCTGACCTGCAGTGATCTTAGGTGGTTTTATTTTCTTCATGACATGCACAGTGATGCCAGGGTGGATACGATACGAGTCCAAGCTCTTGTCATCTTTCAAACTCTGGCCAGCATATAGCAAGTCTGTAGACAAAGCAAAACATTAAGAAATGTGGTCAAAATACAAAGCATGTATAAATAAATATTGTAAATTCAGAACATTCTGGTTATGTGACAGAGTGGCTGACATTCAATACAGGAATAAATAACAACAATAGGTTCATTTGGAAATCTATGTGTAGAAGTAACAAAAAAACTAACAATAAAGCTTTATTGCCATATTCAACGTGATGAATTGGAATGTAGTCTGGCGTTGACTCATATAGTGCCTATATATACAATAAAATGAAATATGGCAAATAAATATAAGAAACTTAAGTATAAAATCACAATGCATTCACATAATGAGATAACCCTCTCAAAATTCATGTGCACCGACGCACAAATATAAAGGCCTCATGGGTCTGTCAGTATACTCTGTGTCTTCTTCTGTGCTTCCGTCTACCCACAAGGCCTCAGTGTGCAGAGGATACCAGCGGTGGTCAGCAGGCAATGCCAGGCATACAAGAACTATACTTACATTCATGCGCATTGTGCACAAGAGCTTTTATATTTTATAAACAGCGTTTCTTGGCAGACTTGTGAGGTCGAAAAGACAGCGCAGTTAGCATAAAGAAGCTGCTTATCGCTCATTCCATGTACAGTGACACATCGCTGCGCTTGCGACAGAGCGGTATTTGGGTTTTAAAATGCAATATTTATGAAACATAAATATACCTGGGAATGCTGATTGATCATGTTTAGGGTTAAAGTTTGTGTGAGGTATCCAATGTAGACAAACATAGTTATAATGGAAAAATTTAAGCGGGTCGAAATTCGGCACAAATGCCGGTAAGGGTAAATAATATCATGGAATGGTACAAATATAGTGGTCTAACAATAACAGTGACGCGCCTGAGTATATGCCTTTGTCTTTGATTTATTATGAACCGACTGATCCCACAATTTTATGCTGGGCGATAATAAGTGTTTATACTAACCTAATTCCTCCTGTGGAAATTCCAATGCTTTTGAAATGTTTCGTTTCATTGCCGCAACATTGCCTGTGAAATCAACATCGACTTTCACTCTGGTACGTTTACCGGTCGTACGGTTAAGTACATTGACGGTGGTCATACTTTCGTCTTTATTGTTTGGTGTTTACCCGAGAAAATAGTACGTTTACTTAACGTCTGGTGGAGCCACTTTCACCTTCAGACGCAAGATGGCGCCTCAGACAGCGCCAAGCCCATTGAGCGAAATGGCATTGGGCAAACGAATGGATTGGGCATTATGGTTGTCTTTAGAATGTGTCAACTTGATTTATTTGTTTAATTTATTTAACCTACACTTACATGTTTTCAACATCTTTATTATAATTTTTCAATTTATATTAAAGGGATTATATATTTTAGATTATATAGGTTGGACTCTCGATAAGCCAAAGGGTTTCCTTGTCCACCTGCCATCTAGAGTTGATTCTCTAGGTGGCAATCTTGTTAAAATCTTGTTATATAGGCTAGCATAATTATAATGGTAAATTTTCATTTCAGACAAACAGGTTTCGTATTGGTGTTAATATGACATTTGCAGATGTATTCATGGACTAGGCGTACGCGTATTGATCACAATTTCCTGGGGATACCCATAGTTTGCTATGTTTTTGATGAAAACTCTGGCCACTGTAGGTCATAATATGTTATATGTGTGGTATTTTCAGTACCCTTTTTGTAAAATATAATTTATTACTATAACAGCCAGTGTTTTACAAGTACATCACAATATGTATAGAGCATCCAAATAAAATCGAGTTATGAACCCATGATGCTATACTTTCATTATGTTTTGTGCACGAATTCACATAACGTATATTTTTCGCATAGGTCCTGAATTTTGGCTAATATGTTTATGTTGGTGACGTTTTAGGAAACCGTGAGTATGCATTCCTTTCTATCCCCCAATTCGGTATAGAGTATAATTAAATAACAGTTTTATTGCCCTGAATTGTTGCAATATGTATAGCAAGGTGTGTTAGCCCAGATGCAAATCGCAATAAATTGGTAATAAATTTATATTTGATATATAACCAATTTGGGGCAGTTTTAAAGGAAATCATTAGTATGCCTTTTGATCATTCACTGTGTCCAGAGATTTAAAGATTCGCAAGAGATATCAAGTCAACAATGGCTCAGGGGTAGAGTTTCGGACTCTCGACTACGAGAACCTGGGTTCGAATCCTGTGTTGCGGTGTTAAAACCTTGGGCAAGTTTTTTCACTCTACATTCACTCAGCTGTATAAATGGATACCTTGGTGGATATGTGTACGAGCAGCGTTTGCGCATTAATTGTAACATATGGCTGGATGCTTTCCAGAGAAGCCGAGATGGTGTCTGAGTGAACAGGTCTGTCAGGGAAGTGAAGTGTAAAGCGCTTTGAACGGTCCTGAAGACTGGATACTGCGCTATATAAGAACTTGCCTTTACTTTACTAACATAAGGGTGATACCCCAATACTAATATCTATACATGCAATTGCCCTTCTATATATGATGGTTTCCCCATATATGAAAACATGGATATGCTGAAACCGTCAACATGCACCAGACAGCTGGTTCAGCTAGGTCGCGGTGGTTCCAAGTGAAGTAATTAACGGTACTGCATTGTCCCCTCTCTCCCTCTCCCTCTCCCTCTCCCTCTCCCTCTCCTCTCTCTCTCTCTCCTCTCTCTCTCTCTCTCTCTCTCTCTCTCTCTCTCTCACAGCACCATATGTATACCAGTGCTTCACGAAAGGTCACTATGTTGTGCAAAGAAAAGCTGGTTCATTCAATGGATGATGGAATAGCATGCATTAATTTGTAGAACAAATTGGCAAGACTGATCGAGCTCCAGAAATGTTTGAATGACAACTCAAAGAAAGTTCAAAAAGTAAACCTTCACACATTTGAAGAGCTGCATTCTATACAACAACAGACTGGATCGCAGAAGCAGAAGTGACAGCTGATCAATGAAGTTGTCATGCTGAAGCGCCTTCTTAAACTGAAAGCTGTTGGGAAAGATGTCAATCTTGAAGAAACTATCGGATAATATGAATATTCTGGGGTTTGAATAACATGGATCGCTGCGTCATGACTGTAAGGCAGGATGGTTGACAGCTGTGCTGAAAGAAAAGATGGGGGAGAAATTACCAGAATCTGACAAATTTGCTATTCTTGTGGTGGATATCATGTGTTTTATTCAGCAACATCTGTTTCTTGAAGGTGAAACATTCAGCCAGTACCAAGAGAGACTTCTGCGAGAGATCACGAGAACAGCATCAGCCAATTGCAACATCTGAAGAGATCCCTTCTGGCCATCATCATGCCCATGTCGCTGTTCCAACGTAACCCCTGCTACCACTTTCGGTTGGAAGATGGGTGTCACATATTTCGAGCCAGTAACCATGACGTTGCCGCCATTACCAGAACTTGCACAATCGCTTACGAGTTGCATGTTGACAGCAAATGCACTCGTAACTGTTCTTGCGCTAAATGCCAACTGCCGTGTTGCGTTGCCTGCAAACGCGAAGGGAACGGTATAAAATGTGGGCGAGTAATACCTGGGCGGACTATTGTTAAAAACAATGGCTCTGACGAGAGTGATACAGATGACAGATAAGAAGACTTAAGATGTAACTGAGTAACACATTTATGTATTTGTATTTCGAATAATGCATTTTATTACACATGGCATAAATAATCAGTATTAGGCAATGCATCAGTAATCTGTCTTTAATGTTGTGTATTACCTTAAGGAAGGTGAAAATGATACAATTAATGAAATCCGCTCCTCAGTAGTTAAATGAATGAACATCATTTTTATATAATACATAAATATATTGATTACACATTAAAGTTCATAATTATGACTCCTTTTGTGTGATGTCAACTGCGAAACCGAATATCGTTTTCGTTTTATTGTCCAATGTTTTAGCTTCCTAAAAATAAGAGTATGAATAAGATATTGCCAATAGTATTAGTCCTCATCAATCCTGATATTATGATACTACATTTAGGTTTGTAGCTCTATGGCTACTGTGAAATATGGAAATACAAATAGAAACAACGCTGCCATTAAGAGACTACATGGGCTCAGGCACATGTAAGTACAATTTTAGGAGTGAGGTACACTGATTTGAGAGAGTTGCCCTCCGGAATATTATTCGTGAAAGTATGAAGTTTAATAAAATACAAGACAACCAAAAATAACACGAGGTATCCATTACCCCCAAAATTTAAAATTGAGATCCGTGCGCCCCGACTGTGATGATTTTACCAATTTGTTTATCTTAATTTTGTTAACTATTAATTAAACTGACACTGCTTTCCAAACTGTTGAACAAACTGTATATCTGTCTATTTAATTGCACAGTCAAATACTGCTTTAGCAATTAGCAGCAACATTGGCTGGTGCCCTGCGACAATTCAGGGCCCCGTCTACTCCCAGAGTTAAGCTGGCTACCTTACGAGTGCTGGTGGCCTAACTCTGGTTGACTGGTTTGATCAGTTTGATACATATGCACGTTAGGCTGGGTCGAAAACAAAGATACGAGTGGGCTCCTGGAATGTGAGAACACTCTATCAAGCAGGAAAAACTTAAGCAAGTACTGCCGCAGATGGAGAATTACAACATCGAACTTATTTGAGTGAGTGAGGCACGCTGGATAGACTCGGGAAAGATAACCTTGTCTGGCCATGCGCTGGACACTTGTTGGCAAGAGAGCGCCGGGGAGACCTAAGGAAACGTGGAGAAGATCAGTAGAAAGGGAAATGAAAACATTTGGATGGAGTTGGGGTCAAGTCATGAAGTTGACATCAGGTAGATGTCTTTGGCGTTCTTTGGTTGCGGCGTTATGTGTGGTCCCACACGAAGAGGATTAAGTAAATAAGTAAGTTCAGGAGAAGTCTGACTGCCAAGAGCAGAGGCGGGTTGCTTTACATTCTGCAGGCAAGCCGTTTCACCACGAGGTAATGAGGCCCCCTATCTCCTGTGTGTGTGTGTGTGTGTGTGGTGTGTGTGTGTGTGTGTGTGTGTGTGTGTGTGTGTGTGTGTGTGTGTGTGTGTGTGTGTGTGTGTGTGTGTGTGTGTGTGTGTGTGTGTGTGTGTGTGAGTGTGTGTGTGATGGTGTGGTGTGTGTGTGTGTGTGTGTTGTGTGTGTGTGTATATATATATATATATATATATATATATATATATATATATATATATATATATATATATATATATATATATAAAGCAGATGGCCACAGCAGAGCAATAATCAAGTGTCAAATCTGGCCAGTGATCGGGTAGATAGAGTTTTCTTGTAGGGGAAGGCTGAGAAATTGTGTGCTGCAGTGGACAGACGACAGACTTGAGGAGCTGGGTGGGAAGTTGTCAGGGACTACGGTGGGGGGGGGCAGGTACGTCAACAGGCGGTGTGTAGACACGCTGTTAAGAACACAGCACCCGGCGCATATTCGCCATGGGTAAAATGTCAGCCTCAGCGATGTTGTATTTTAGTAGAATCTCCTACCTCAGTACTTTTGCAGTTTAGGGCGCACAAGTATTGTGGCGCCGCACAGTGGATTATAAATAAGCACTTACGTAGCCCAGTACCCCCGTGTTGGACTATCCTACACATAACCCATATAAAACCACAGCACAATGTTATAAAAAGCAACTTATTAGTTGGGAAGAAGTTATTGAAAACGCGAGCGGGACTATTTCACCAAAGCGGAACTGCTATTTCGGCTTGAGGTACATATGCACCCATCTCAGGCCACAGCCTACGAGCCTAAGCAGTCAACATCATACTTTGCGAATTTATGAGATCACCAACACTGTGCAACACAATACAAAATTAAACGGGACGTGGTGGTGCTGTCAAAACGTGCACTCGGCAGCAGTGAAATGACGTAGTAAGTTCTAGATCACGTGTTTGCTTACGCACACCACTGATTTTTTTAATGTTATTTAGAGTTTCTGCCGCACAACATGGGGTTATCCGGACGTATTAAATCAAACACAATCGCAAGAGTTCTTGTTGGCCTTTCTATAGAGCACGTTTCGCCAAGAACCCGTGGCGTCATGCGGATTTTATATGATCGTAAAGCTGAACGATAATCGGTAGTAAATACGATATTGTCTTTACATACGCGGTGTGTATGTGCTATTTACGAAGTGCCATATGGCAGGAGCGTATTCCTATCGTATATTGATACTATAGACACTGTTTTATGTCGTATGGCGTCTTCGGGGGGTCAATGTAACTTTTGGAGACTCCTTGACTGCGCACGCTGGACATTTCGTTACTACAACCGTGCCTTAGTTTAGAATCAAATATGCTGGGGAGAAATACAAACTTATCCGAAACGCAACGAACTGTCCATAGCATGCAGGTAGTCAGTGCTTCATTGATGACATGTATCATTATTAACGTAATATCATTTATCATACGTACACACGCACGCACGCACGCACGCACGCCGCACGCACGCACGCACGCACGCACGCACGCACACACACACACACATTTATTTACTTATTTATAAACTTATTTATAAAGTGTGAGACAGAGAAGTCTAAGTATATAACAACTTATAAATTATTATTGTCGTTGCCGATTACAAATTTATGACATTTTCCTATAAAGCTGCAGACAATGGATGTCAATAATCCCGATTTGCGGTAATCCATGGAGTCTATTATCTAAGCTGCGGACGCGTATTGTTTATCTTGTGACGAATCCTTGTTTTATTACGCAACTTATGCATTCACAGCGTCGTGGACGTTTCCTTGGGCTGAACGTGCGATAATCCCATATATCTAGGAATGAGATAGATTATGCAACGGCATTCACCGCTGAGTATTTTCGACTGATGTGATTATATGTGGACGTAGGTCTGTGTGTGTGTGTGGTGTGTGTGTGTGTGTGCGTGTGCGTGTGCGTGTGCGTGTGCGTGTGCGTGTGCGTGTGCGTGTGCGTGTGCGTGTGCGTGTGCGTGTGCGTGTGCGTGTGCGTGTGCGTGTGCGTGTGCGTGTGCGTGCGCGTGCGCGTGCGCGTGCGTCGTGCGTGGCTGCGTGCGCTGGCGTGGCGTGGCGTGGCGTGGCGTGTGCGTGTGCGTGTCGTGTGCGTGTGCGTGTGCGTGTGCGTGTGCGTGTGCGTGTGCGTGTGCGTGTGCGTGTGCGTGTGCGTTGCTGCTGTGCGTGTCGTGTGCGTGTGCGTGTGCGTGGTGCGTGTGCGTGTGCGTGTGCGTGTGCGTGTGCGTGTGCGTGTGCGTGTGCGTGTGCGTGTGCGTGTGCGTGTGCGTGTGCGGTGGTGTGCGTGTGCGTGTGCGTGTGCGTGTGCGTGTGCGTGTGCGTGTGCGTGTGCGTGTGCGTGTGTGTGCGTGTGCGTGTGCGTGTGCGTGTGCGTGTGCGTGTGCGTGTGCGTGTGCGTGTGCGTGTGCGTGTGCGTGTGCGTGTGCGTGTGCGTGTGCGTGGCGTGCGTGTGCTGTGCGTGCGCGGCGTGCGCGTGCGTGTGTGCATATGACTGTATGCGCATTTGTGTGTATGTGTGCGTCTGCGCGCGCTCGTATGTGTGTGTGTGCGTTTGCGAGTGCACGTGACTGTGTGTGCACTTGTGCACGTGCGTACGTGTGTGTGTTTCTGCGTCTGCGTCTGTGTGCGTCTGTGTGGCGCGTACGTGCGTGCATGCGTGCGAATGTTTCTGCGTGTGCGTCTGTGTGGTGTGTGCGTGCGTGCGTGTGGTGTGCGAGCGTGAAACTGATTCTCCAGACAGCTGTGTCTATCAAACAGTGTAAATAAGTAACTAGCGTGTAGTGTTTTCCAAAAGTCATCGTTAGGTGGTAGATCAGAAGCCAATGGGCAGAGGATGTTAACGAAAATAATTTTATAAAGAAGTGAATATACCTTGGCGCCTGACTTACATCAAAAATCGAGTTTGGACGAACGCATGCCTATTTCCGAGCGAGTGCCTTTCAAACCCTCATCAACCCACACACACACACGCACGCATGCAAGCACTTTACACGGCCGTGTCTAAGAATTACATTTAATGTTACACTTACAGTTGCACACAGACAAAAACAATGTTTAAAAAAATCACCCTACGGTCACTCAAATCTGGCCGATCGAAGTTCGTGACCTGACGGGGGCGTCAACGTATCACGTGATATCATTGCCAACCATCAATAATCGGGCCCGAGGACACCCCTTCGAAAGCAACACGCTCTGTTATACAAACGGTTTCCTCCTGAAACACTTAAATTTCGACAACGAAAAAGGTGTCACTAAAATATTATATGGACGGTCAGCGTGTGGTCTGTAGACTTTGTTTGGTTATATGAGGAAAAACCGAACGGGCTGCATCCCTTTAATTGTTGTTGTTTAATGCCTACGTCGGATAAAAAACCATAGTATCAACTGAATTTCCAAGACATGCAATCACTGGTCTTCCGTCACAATCTTCACATAGGCTACATAACGCGATAACGACTGTGGGTGGTTGACGACAACGGGTCTGCCCTTAACGCACTGCGGCGGCGCGATACGACGCCAGATCGAGGCAGCCGCGGCCGTGGCTCTTAATTAGCCGGCGAAGAGATCGCGCGTCGGCCGGTAAATCTACGGCAGACGCCCACAGATAGCGGACGTACGGAGCGCGCGGCGTTGGGAAGGGATAAATGGAAACGGAGCCTCTGTAGAAGCTGGGTGTATATAGACGATCGAATCCACGACAGATGTTCTATTTGCGTCAGTCGGCCGCCGTATAGACGCGGCCATGAGCGATGTGTAAACACCGTACTTCGGGCGTCAGTGTTACCCGCACCGGGGACGACGTAATAGTGACGCAACGGTTTGTACAACGTATTTAGCAACTTACTGAAAAACAACGATGTTTCCGCATATCGGATTTTGTGCCGGCGATCGCGTTAACTGAAGGCATTTTCGTGCGTCACGACCGCTTGCGTGGAGTGTAGTTGACCAGACGCCCGCACTAGCTGCTTCCCTCTGGAGAACGAGGAAGCGAGGAAGGATCACCGATGAAGATGGGAAGTCGGAAACAGCCGCTCAATCTGGGCGCCAGCAAGGAGTTGTCCGAGTACAACATCGCCCTGCTCGGGGCGCAGGGCGTCGGCAAGTCGGGTAAGTTACGTTTGTCGCATGTTGTCATCGTAGATTGTGTTTACGTGACTTGTAGTCGACGACCATGGCCACAACCGCAACGAACACCACCGAGACCAACCGCAACCAAAAACAAGAACAACAACAACAACAACAACAACAACAACAACAACAA
This sequence comes from Ridgeia piscesae, assembly GCA_025642075.2. Taxonomy (NCBI): domain Eukaryota; kingdom Metazoa; phylum Annelida; class Polychaeta; order Sabellida; family Siboglinidae; genus Ridgeia; species Ridgeia piscesae. The sequence goes on along the minus strand of JAODUO010000805.1, from coordinate 251,749 downwards.
CAACAACAACAACAACAACAACAACAACTGCAGACACCACCGCAACAAACACCACCGAGACCACAGCAACCACAGCAACCAACCCCACAAAAACTGCAGACACCACCGCAACAAACACCACCGAGACCACAGCAACCACAGCAACCACACCATTAAAGCTCCCCCCGGGCCCCCCCCTAAACACCACCGCAACAAACACCACCGAGACCACAGCAACCACAGCAACCACACCATTAAAGCTGCATACACCACCGCAACAAACACCACCGAGACCACCGCAACCACACCACAACAACAACTGCATACACCACCGCAACAAACACCACCGAGACCACCGCAACCACACCACAACAACAACTGCAGACACCACCGCAACAAACACCACCGAGACCACAACCAGCAACCACACCATTAAAGCTGCATACACCACCGCAACAAACACCACTGAGACCACCGCAACCACACCACAACAACAACTGCATACACCACCGCAACAAACACCACCGAGACCACCGCAACCACACCACAACAACAACTGCAGACACCACCGCCACAGTCACGTCACCACCGCTGCCGCCTTCGTCTCTGTCAACGTATCCTCGGTTTCTAATCAACCTGCTTTGTATATCGAAATATCGTTAACAATAGGTAGACTTCATCCTGTCTATACATCTCTCTTATATTCTGTCTAGATCTTCTGTCTCGCCTCTTTCTCTCACCCTCTACTCCTCTCGTTGTCTGTCTTCACCTCTCTCCACCCCTCCACCTCCCCACCCCTGCCTACATTCGTCTCCTTTACTAATTATCTTGTCCTCATTCTCCCTCCTTTCCTTCTCTCCCCCACCCCTCGATTACTACCACTTTCTTCCCTATCGCTATATTCCCCATGTCGCTCCCTCTCACTAGAGTAAAGTTGTCACTAGCCGCGTTACAACTGCACAGCCATACACAGCCATAAGTAACACCCTCGTAATGTGTCGGGTAGCAGTGTGTCCCTGTGCTCCTCGCCATATATGTATTATATGTACACATGATTTAGAGCCCTTGCACCTTGTAATGCAACTCGACACGGAGACTGACAGAGCTCTAGCCGCTGCTGGTCTTATGGTCTTATTAGACGGTCCTAAATCCTACAGTGTCTTAGCTGCAATACTGCATATCGTATATAAGACCACAGGACACCAGGAACAGCGTGCTCGTGATGTAACAACGGATTACCAATGCAGACAGGCGGTATGCTTCTGTTAGAGGATACCAGAGCAAATCAATAAGACAAATACATCTACGTGACACGCCGTGTTGAAATCGCCGCGAGACATTGGTCAACCCAGATACCGTAGACAATAGCTGCTGGTCAACTCCAGTTGAATCAAAACTATTTGCGCTTGAGGGGCCGCGCTCAGATGCGAATAAAACATGAATTTCAACGGAGAAACGCAAACGTCCTCACTAGTACTAGATACACATACCTAAAGAGGATTCAAGGTGGAGAAAAATGCAATTAATTTGCGAAAATACTGTGAGTTTTTGTGGAAGCTATAGTAGCTTCATATGTCCATTAGTTATTAAAAGTGTATGCATTGAAGCAATTCATACATATCAGTTTTCATCCTAAGATAAACATTTCAAATATAACTATTTATAAAACGCGCATTTTACGTTCAGAAAGTACATACATTTCGGTAGAAAGACTCCCTCTAGTGGCTTAGTCCTGATAGAGAGATATACGTGCTTTAACATCCGGGTAACGCCCCGTATAGTATCGCTCTTATCGAATGTATTAATCCAACACGTGCTAGAGAAGGCGCAGTAATCAACCCTAATTCGCTCGGACCTCTGGGTCAAGCGCAGTGTATACACGTAAACAGTGAAGGCGTGCAAATTGTCCCACTACGTGTGTTTGTTAGAAGAGGGGGCTTTGGGTTCGGCGAAGTCGCGTTAACGCGTCAACTACGATATAAAGGCTCGAACTGGTCGTTTGTTAAAGTCTAAAGCAAAGTTAGTTAACCACTGAGGCGATTCACTGACGTCAGTTTGTAAATTCACGACGCCCTCACACGGATAGAACCAATTTATGATGCTACAATGCACATTCAAATTACAAGTCTGTAATATTGCCAACAAGTATACTAAGCCATTTCTTGAAACGATAGTTTTAAATATAATGTGTACATAACTTTATCCTTGTAATATTTGTAAGATTGTTCATATCATAGTTACTGGTTCCATCCGTATGAGGCCGCTGATCAGTTTGCAGAATGGTTCCGTCACGTTAAATTCAATAGTGTACCGTCTCCCTTCTAGTAGCTCTGTCTAAAGTTCGCCAATTATCTGTGCTGGCCGATTTCTGCAAGTGTCGATATCTCCACGGTTGAGCATTCCTTTTTGCTGCCTAGTTACCTCTCTTTATATCTGCACAGTAGAACAAACATGCCTGCCTCTCTCGATATCTCCAACGTAAGGCTTTCCGAAACAACACCCAATACACCAACACAGAACAAACAAAACACTAGAAGTGACACAATTCACCAGCCAACCAGTTCACTCTTCACGTGGTGAATATGTTCTTTGGAGACTTTGTATTTTGGGTAAAGAAACGAGCACCAACCGTGAACAAAATAATCGGTTATTATAGTAAGTGTTACCAGTAAAACTTCACTGGACACATTTAATTATGTGCTGAAGACGCACCTTTTCACAGTAACGTTTATAATTTTATAATGAGTACGATTACCAACACTCTGTTATAATAACTGATCATGTTTAATGTTTATTTTATCTATTTATCTATGTATTTATGTTCATATACATTTTTAGCCTAGTATTTATTTTTACATTAATCTTACATTTATTTATGCATTTATGTTCATATATACTTTAGCCTAGTATTGATCTTTACATTAATCTTAGTTAATTATCTTTGTTGTAAAATAATACTAATTATATGATTTTAATTACTTTATTTGGCAATTCCATACGTATATGACACTATTTTGTATACTTGAAATGTAGTATTTTATTTATTTACTTAGCTAAGTGTATTTTTTCTTCTCTTACAAACACTGTATGCTATTGTGTGTCAAGCGTTGTGAGCAACATTGGATGTGGCGCTCAACAAAATAAATAATTTGTTGTTGTTATTATTATAGCATATGCACGATTCAACGGCGGATAAATGTAATGGGCGTCGACATCCGGAGCAGTGAAGCTTGACGGACGGTGTTGATGCTCGTAACGCATGTTTAGCTTAGCTTTCCGCCGACTTGCCAATACATGTTGCACCCTTCCACTCCATTCCCACTCCCAGCGGCATTTCGACATGACGGCGTCGCGCGTGGCTGCGTACGGCGCGTGCAAAATGTCGACGCTCAATGATGCGTGACCGACGAAGCGGTATGCCATGAAATTGTACTCGTTCTTGTCTGCTCGTGTTAGTATAATCTAATCTAATCTAATCTCTCTCTCTCCTTCTCCCTATATATATATATATATATATATATATATATATATATATATATATATATCCCCACGATATTTTTTCAGGAATAACAAAAACGGTGCAGAAGTTTGAGTGAAAACTCTCTTTCTGGGGATATTCTTTACAGTTTCATTTCAGTACTAAAACAGTGAGTCCAGTGAGCGTCTCCATACATCGGTTAGGGCTTGTATTGGTTGAAAGGCCGAAATAGAGAAAGATGGGAGCCAGCCTCACCCTTCATACGTAATAAGGAACCATTAAAACATTACGTTCGTGAATCCTTGAGAGGTGTCATTTAAATATAAAGAAGTATCGGATTCTTAATGAAATAATAGAAATTACAATGTTCTTTTATCCGACGTCATTTGTCTTTTGTTGAGTATGACTAGTCATGTGATATCACTTCGAGTATTCACGACATGTGTTTACACAAAATTAATGTGGTTTTAAGTCGAAATTTCTTTAGATGGCGAAATTTTACTTGCTTCGGCTTTTTCACTCTATATAACATTACTCTAATTCAATCAGCTGTATGAATAATTATAATCTATAGACAGTGGTGGATATTTGTGTACGAAAAATCTTCGCGCATTAAATGCAGCGTGGCTGGATGCTTCCCAGAAAAGTCGAGATGGTTTTCGATTGAAGAGTGAGTAAAATGTATCTAGGGCTTCGGGCAATCCTGAGGAATGGATACCACGCTATATAAAAACTTACCTTTACTAATAGTACATGGAGCTGTCGGTTGTACCTATAAATAGTCGGCAGTCGACTGGTCGGCTCAGCCAAACGTGTGCGTGAATACACTGATTAATATGAACGACCAAAGTGCATGGTAAAGGTAACGTAACATGTTGTGGCAGACATTGTGGCGTGACGCACAGCAAGGTGTTGACTGCACAGATACTACGTAAAACTCTTCTACTTTACAGTCAAGCGCTTCGGGTGTATACCCTAGATGTGATCTATCTTTAAATACAGGTGTCCGTTAACATAAAACTCCGCTACACCACAAAAGGCGTTGCCGTGTTTTTCACATGGAAATGTCCTCGCATGTTCTCCTTGCTGTAACTTTCACACGGGCTCCACTATTCACATTTGGTTGTCTTGACAACCTGCGACAGGTGATAAGAATGTGTTTTAATATGCATTTAATTAGATAATGTTTTTTAAAATATGTAGCAATTTTTTTAAATAATAAATCGGTTACAATTGAAAACAAACATTACGTTAAACACAAAGTATTTTATATATATATATATATATATATATTATATATATATTTAAATTATATATAATATATAATATATAATATATAATACATAATACATAATACATAATACATAATACATAATACATAATACATAATACATAATACATAACACATAACACATAACACATAATACATAACACATAACACATAACACATAACACATAACACATAATACATAATACATAATACATAATATATAATATGTATAATATGCTTGTGCCTGTGTGCGTGCGTGCGTGTGTGCGTGCGTGTGTGCGTGTGTGCGTGTGTGCGTGTGTGCGTGTGTGCGTGTGTGCGTGTGTGCGTGTGTGCGTGTGTGCGTGTGTGCGTGTGTGCGTGTGTGCGTGTGTGCGTGTGTGCGTGCGTGCGTGCGTGCGTACGTGTGTGTGGGTGTGTGCGTGTGTGTGTGTGTGTGTGTGTGTGTGTGTGTGTGTGTCGTGCGTGCGTGCGTGCGTGCGTGCGTGCGTGCGTGCGTGCGTGCGTGTGCGTGTGCGTGTGCGTGAGTGTGTGTGTGTGTGTATGTATAATAGAGCATAAACAAATCCCTTGAGAGTAGCCTATGAAGGAATCTTAGTTGATGATAACAATCTGATACCTTTACCCTATCTGGCAACAGGAATCCAGCGGGAGTAGCCTAACGTCGTGATAATCAACCGTTAATGGCGGAATCACACAGCAGGCAGCAGCGAAGTTTTTAAAGACATTCGTTCGCACGGAATGTGCTAAGTATCACACCGCAGAATGCGGAATGTCAAAAAGCGGCCAGCTCACGCGATGAATGCCACGCCGGCGGCATTAACTAGCTGCGCGAGTTGTCGCTGCACCAGTTCGGCCTGTGTCGGTCTTTGCTGTTGTTTATTTACGCGCGAGACGCGTGGGTGGACACCAGGCGGCGCTGGTTTATCTGTCGATAATCTGGATATCTAGATGCCCTGTCGTTGCGTCCGGGATGTAGTCGATGGTAATGATAAAAGCCGGCTCGGATGGTGTGTTAATCCACACCGTCGCAGGTGTTTACCGTCTCAGCGCCCAGTTGTGATGGGTTTTACTGACTTCTTCGCTCATGCTGAGCAAACAACAAACAAGGATTGAAGATATATGGCTCACAATGTATGTTGCCAACAAAAACGTTCATATGATATGGAAGCAAGTTCTATATAGGCACTGTTTAGCTTATACGTTCCTTAGTCGAGTTTAACCTTTATAAGAATAATAACCATCACTTGTTTGCTGATAGTCACTTTCATCATTATAGGTGCGTACGATCCCCTGTAAACGTTGAGAGACCGTGACGCTGACATCTTGTTGTGGAACGAAGCAAGTAAACTGATGCTAAATCCAGATAAACCATTCACACGAACTGTAGTAGCATAAAACAACAACGAAACCGGATTATCGACCACTTTCCGGCTTCATAGCGACACGTCACCATCAGATACCGTTTGTAATCTGAGCGTTATCTTGGTGGGTGACTTCAGCTACAGCCAGTGTATGTCTCAAGTCTCCAGTTCCTGGTACTAACACGTACGTGATATTAGTCATTACTAGAAAGTAGGTTGACAACATCAGAGGCTAGGACACCAAGGGGGTGTCAAATAGAAAGTAGGTTGACAACATCAGAGGCTAGGACACCAAGGGGGTATCAAATAGAAAGTAGGTTGACAACATCAGAGGCTAGGACACCAAGGGGGTGTCAAATAGAAAGTAGGTTGACAGCATCAGAGGCTAGGACACCAAGGGGTGTCAAATAGAAAGCAGGTTGACATCATCAGAGGCTAGGACACCAAGGGGGTGTCAAATAGAAAGTAGGTTGACAACATCAGAGGCTAGGACACCAAGGGGGTGTCAAATAGAAAGCAGGTTGACATCATCAGAGGCTAGGACACCAAGGGGGTGTCAAATAGAAAGTAGGTTGACAACATCAGAGGCTAGGACACCAAGGGGGTGTCAAATAGAAAGTAGGTTGACAACATTAGAGGCTAGGACACCAATGGGGGTGTCAAATAGAAAGTAGGTTGACAGCATTAGAGGCTAGGACACCAACTAGAATTATTTCAGATACTGTTTGGTTATAAGAAAGTTTATAAAAAAAATCTTCAAACCGAAAGATGGCAGTATAACGAAAGGGCTCAGTGCAGCATTAGGCAAGGAACAGCGCAGGTTGGAATAGAGAAACTACTCATTCTGTCAGAGGCCAATACATGACTGGAACAATTTAAGTCGCCATTGTATTATTGCTAACATTGTGAAAACGTTAAAAATACAGAGCCGACATATATCTGGCGAGGGCCGGTTATAAGCAGATGTCGGACTCTCGATAAACCAAAGACTTCCTTGTCCCCTCACTGTCTGGAACTAGATGACAATTTTTTCGTCAAATCTTGTTAAATTGTGCGTCATGTATTTGAGCAAATTGCAAAAAATGTCTAGAACTGTAAATAATCCATCGTCACTACTACCCCTGGTTGTCCGTGGGCGCAGCCTGGGTGAATTGCTTCCGTATAAGTTGGTAGTTCATTAAAGGGAGCGTGCCTCCTTTTTGTTGTACTGTTATGCAGTATAAAGTAAATAATGTCGTATCGTATTGACAGCCGACATTGTTTGAAATAATCACTTTTGGTTGGAGAGAATGTATGCTTCGTGACGAATCAATTGTTTGTCCTCAGCACACTCGTCGGCGTGACCGGCGACAGCCATAGTGACTGCGTAGTGTTGACGTTTGTAGCGCCGCCCCCGTTGGGTAACAACCTGCCTGTGAGTTATACGAGCTTGCATTTCGTGAATTTGAGTGACAACGTGGCGATTTGAATAAGAACGCTGGTATTACCATAACTTTTAAACGATTATATTCTAACTCTGTTTCGTTTAAACATATTTGGGTTTCCAATACTTTATAATAGATGCAAATTATACTATAGTTTTACATATATGCACAATAAATATTGATATGAAAACAGCAGGCACACTCCTTTTGAGGCTAGGAGGTCTGTTAGTTCAATGTCAACACTTTCACAGATCTGCATACTGTATATATTGATGTGATCTCTGTGTTTCCTGCCATGGTCCATATGGTACATAATGACACTGGTTCTTCTGTTGTTTGACAGCAGTGACTAGCCAGTTGCTGGCGCCTCATGCGAATCTTATTTCTGAGCTTGTCTTCATCCCCATAACATTCTGTATTTGTCAACCTATTGTTCCAGTGAATTGCCTAATATTCTGGTGTGGCTCCTGTCCAGTGTTTTTCCAGTTCTCTTGTGAGTGTCCCGATATCATCTCCAGCGGTAGCAGTTAACTCTCAACGGTGGCACTGGTATTGACGATTTGAGCGATCGTCTTATTTTTCTTCTTCCATACTTGGTCTAATCTGGATGGTGCGCTGGTTCCCTTGGTTGTATTGCCACTCCAGGATCCTAGCATAAGTCTCTACTTACTCAAGTAAGCAAGTAACTCATAGTCGTGCCTTGTTCATTACAAGTTACAACTCACTGCTAAATGCCAACGTGTACAACATTGTTTACCCTCTTCCTATACATCGCTACACCCAGCTTAGGTATTTGCAGTCGTTTCCGGTTACATATCGTATCGAATTAAACGCAGCCAGTATTACACGCCGTGCACGTTCTACACAACCACCGCCTTACTCGGTCAGGCGGATAACAGAATCTATGGATAACAGATTCTTGGTGGTTTATAGGCGCTATACATAATTGTGTGTTGTTAGTAAGTAGTTATATAAAGTAAATATAGGCCCTGCAATCGTTTTTGATGCTCCAACCAAACACATCGGTGTTATAAATTGTCTTTTTTTCTATTACTTTCGTCAAATGTGCCACCCATAATATCGAAATGTACATTCAAGAAACATAGATAGCTTATTGACCAAATATCTATGTTGAGGTAATAACCAGGAGTTGATCAAGATATCAGTCCGTGGCAGTAACAGGCATTCAACTTGCATGGAATAAACACTAACGTTTACTAATGTCTTAAATAACAAAAACATTGGTAATATAAGCTTCCATCAGGTCGAAGAATCGAGCCCTACGCCGGTCCCGCGAAAGTTACCAGACACACCCTAGAAGTGGTGATAACAGCCACCACCTGACACGTGTCCCGGGAAATCACCTTCCAGGCTATTCAGAGAAGCCCACCAGTCCACGGCGTGTTGTGGTGGAAGTCGTTATCTCGTGACCCAATGACCCCGCTATCCGGTCTCCCGGGGGAACGTGTAAAACACGAACTTGGCAAGCGGAAATAGCACAACGTCGTGGCGTAATCCTGGTGTTGTGACCACGAACAAATCGTGTGGCCTGTCTTGGGTTGGGAGATATGACAGCGGGGATGTTGGTCTTGTAGGTCTAGGCATCCAAACAGGGAACACTGACAACCATTGTAGTCATTTGCTTATAATTGCAAAAGTGTGCTCATTGGATGCATTCGCAGTGGGTATAATTCTTACATAGGAGTTGGCCCCTACCTCTTTTATTGGCATGTCGACGAAAAGTTTCATAAGTTATCTTTGTAATGTCCTTCGGTTTGAGGCTATCGAATGATGTCTTGAAACAACAGCGTGATATGTGTGCGTGTGGGTGTGCGACCATCCGTATGTGTGCATGTGTGCATGTGTGCATGTGTGCATGTGTGCATGTGTGCATGTGTGCATGTGTGCATGTGTGCATGTGTGCATGTGTGCATGTGTGCATGTGTGCATGTGTGCGTGTGTGCGTGTGTGCGTGTGTGCGTGTGTGCGTGCGTGCGTGCGTGCGTGCGTGTGTGTGTGTGTGTGTGTGTGTGTGTGTGTGTGTGTGTCAGTGTGTGTGTGTGTGTGTGTGCGCGTGTGTGCGTGCGAGTGTGTGTATGTATGTGTGTCAATGTGTGTGTGTGTGTGTGTGTGTGTGTGTGTGTGTGTGTGTGTGTGTGTGTGTGTGTGTGTGTGTGTCAGTGTGTGTGCGTGCGTGCGTGCGTGTACGTGTGTGTGCGTGTGAGAGAGAGAGTGTGTGTGCGTGCATGTGTGTACGTGTGTGCGTGCGTGTGTGAGAGAGCGTGCGTGCGTGCGTGTGTGCGTGCGTGTGTGTGAACGAGAGAGAGAGCGTGCGTGCGTGTGTGCGTGAGTGCGTGCGTGTTGTTCGTATATCTTTGAGTGTGGGGGTGGAACTCGAAGACATAGAAACTTGGTGGGAGGTGGCGTGTCAGTCTGCTCTACTGTCATCAATCACAGAACATTTCTTTCACTAATAGTCTACTGTGAATGTTTTCATGCCATGCTGTTAGAATATCAGTCACCAGGAAGGTCTCATTTCCTGGTGAAATGATATATACTCACTTTCTGACGCGCCGTTTCCTGACAAAATCACACAAATTTCTATTCTTGACAGACAAGGTCGGATTTTCAGCTTTTTCAAACTTCCGCGCCTGCCATTGCGCAAGAACACCACAACACGCTGCGTCGTCCACGAAGGAAGTCGCAGCTGGGAGTTCTTTCATATGAAGTTTTCATCACCAGTCGAGGCGCTGGGCTTGTTAAACGTATCTTTAGACTTGGCAGTGATTGACGAGTTGGAGGGCAACGATAGACGATACCTGCTCATCTGGAAAACTGACGTCGCAACACGTTGAGGAGAAGAGACGTGCACCAGAAGTTTTGGACATCGTTGTTTCTAAAAATAAAACGCCGCCAAATGCCACATTGTTTTTGGCGAATGTATCGGTCGTGTGAAACAACTGAATAGATTGATGACACTTTTGGCATACACATCTACAATTGACGTAGCGCATTTCTGACCGTTCTTCTCGTATAACGTATAGGTTCCACTGACGTTACCATAATGTTATATTTAGGTTACACGATTTATATTTCCGTATATAACTTTCCTCGCTGGTAAATGTGTTACTTTGGCATCAAGACAGGCAAGTGTTAACATGTATATGCCGTAATGGGAAATAAATACTATGTTTAACAAATCTGTAACTGCTAATATTAGGAACGTTCTGTCGACGCTATGGATAACGTTCTGGGAACGTTAAGAATACCTTTAAAAATCTTTATAAATATTTTTTAGAATGTTACTGATAACGTTGCCGGACAGCAATAACGTTCTTGGAACATTCTTGATTGGATTTTTTGGATATTCGCGATTTGATCAGTTGTGTTATTAAAATTGCATTTGCTATGAAGATATTTTTTATTTGTTTAGAAAACTTCAAAGTAGCGTTAATACCTGCTGAAGCCAAAATAGGAGTGACGAATCCACGTCTTCGACGTGCGAGAGAAAGTTGTGAAGTAAAACAACAATCCAGGTCAACATAGTCCCTTTGCCAGTGACGAGATAAGATCCCACATTCAGTCTGCTTCCAGGAACGTAATCAGGCTGCTTTGTGATTGTCTAACTGTTCCGAGAAATGTATACACGTTCCTCGTATTTACAAGCAAGTCAGAATCGAGTGAGCCATACAGGCGGAAGAAGATTAGAGCAGCCTGCCGCTGGACATATCGAAACTTCGGATGGTTTATGTAATGTACGTCGTTTCCAGAGTGTCTTACCAATCCTGATCATTGGAGTTTGCGTATTTGTCTGATTCAATACCGCGTCTCATTGCCAAGGCTAGGGATATGCACAGGTAGACAATACCAGGCATATAATCACGTTTCTTAAAAATATGAAGCATTAAAGACAACAGCAATTAAAATGAAGCGGAAAATCATGAAAAGCAGTGTTTGTATGATGCTATCACATTGTTTGCATTATTTTAATTCGACCATAACTTGAATGTCGACAGAGAGCGTTGTGAGAGAAAACCGAGGAAAGAAAGGAAGAACAATATGACAGTAACAATGGCCAAACTCATCCCTGACGACAGGGACAATAAGAAGAGTAAAACAACATAATTTGAATGTAAAAAAATCAGAAATTGCGCTTACCGATCGAACAAGATTGAACAGTATTTACCTATCTAAGTTACGACGAACCAGTCGCGTTCACGAAAAAAGCGCTGAC
>JAODUO010000805.1:167500-235000 GCA_025642075.2 Ridgeia piscesae | reverse complement strand
CACCTGTTCCCTGTCCGCACGCAAACACTTCTTCGCGTATTACCATCGCTGTTATTGGGTTATCGAACAATTCGATGTTACATATTGTTATGACGAAGTATCTTGTTGTTTCCAGCTCTCACGGTCAAGCACATCACACGTCGCTTCATCATGGAGTACGACCCCTACCTTGGGTAAGACGAGATGACACTTGTCTCATATCTTAACCTTTCAACTATGGTTTTACATTAAAACACAATGGCTAAATGTTTTATATAACATTCGTTGCTTTAAGATGAATGAATAACTCTTCATATCAGTACCACTGTTGATAATAGAAAACCCCAGTATCCATTATTTAAATTATTTGTGGCTTTCTGTGAGTCGTGACATACTAAAAACATGACTCATTCATGGCAACCAAGAAAATATAATGGAAAATATTATACTGTCGTATTACGTGAATTGAAATTAAGGGAAAAGGGAAGTATTGTTGGTGTCACATTGTCATGACATTGTCATACTACAAACAACGATGATGATATGAAGACATGTTGCAAGTCGTGTTTCAATTCAATGCACACTAACGTGTCTCAGTTCATTACATAAATTTAGAAAAACAGTCGACACAAAGTACTTTCGGTGACTGAAGTTATTTCAACAAACCAAGAAATCATGAAAGCTTTGGCAACGCCGGTTGGATTATCCAGGCCCATTGCTTATGCAACGGATAACGGTTAATGGCTGCCAACAAAAGTATGTTCTGCGACACAGTCTACCGAAATACACCAGTTTAAGAAATCTAGGCCATCTGATTGTAAGTAATTACGTTTGACCCAGACTGTACCAGTTTAGAGTTAACATGTTTAGCTGCACTGGTTTGGTAAATTCTTGCAGACTCAACCTAAATAAATACGCCAGACGCCTTCTCCCATAATTCAACAGGACATCCGGGATTTTCTTTATTAAAAACCTTTATACTGTGGCTTAACGTGGACGACGTCATGACGTGACGAACATAGGCCCTTGCGGTTGCATATTACCGAGACATAAAAGTACTTTTTAGATTTTATAGTGAAGAGGCAAATCAAAGTTTGTTTGCAGATGTGAATATATCAACAATGATTTCACGTGCAGACGCTGTATGCCCAACAACCCTTTATTCTGGAAGGAATGAAACAGAATGGTTAGTTTAAAATATGAAGCTGAACCAACAGGTGTCATGAATAGTGTTATGTAACTTTCAAAACAGTCACATTAACGAGCTAGCGTATTGTATTGGATGTGTCGTACATAGTTGGCTTGTTTTGTTTTTCGCAACATGAATTTGAAATGAGAATAGTGGAATAGTTGAATTGATGAGGTGTTATTATGGAATTCCCAGCTATCTTACTGTGACAGTGTCAGTGTTCTTGCTGTTCTTTAAGCCAAACATTAACACATCACAGGGAGGTGTATACATACCTTTGGCAACATTGCTCTTCCTTTCGGTAATCATTAGCCGGACGTTTGCAGAATCACCTGTACTTAATCCCAAAGCAGTCACGAACAACCCAACAACGCTATCAGAAAGAAGCCAACTTCAAAGAAATAAAATAAGTGCTAATAGCTGCTGCTTAAAATGCAAAGGTGTATTTAAATTTTCGAATTTCGGGAACGTAACATTACAATTGCCACCTCTGGTTCGGGGTTATCAATGCGCATTGACTGGCACGATGCTTACAGGATAATTCGTCTAGTATTAAGAACTGAGGCTATTAATACATGTTAAGAAATTAGAAGCGGACACCATGCCTTTAACAAAACTGGTAGTAATCACCATAATTTACCTGTCAACAGAAGGAACGTACAGCAAGGTGGAGACAGTTGACGGTCAAGAGTTGACTGTCCGGCTGATGGACACGTACGACACGGTGAGTGGGTGACTGGTCGAGTTACGCACGCACACACGCACGCACGCACACACGCGCGCACGCACGCACGCACTCACGCACATAGACACAACACGAACACACACACGCGCGCGCGCACGCACGCACGCACGTACGCACACACAGTATCAAGATGCCACTAAAGTAATGATTTCAAGATCAACCACACTGTGGCATGCATTAATATAATTAGAAGAGAAATATTTTTAACAACTACCTAAGTTGCTACATTCACATTGTATATAATCAACAATTCGCGTTGCATCAGTACACAATAATTTTCACCGCAATCACGTTATGTATCATAGTTATTATGTTGTATACAGTCACAATACGATCATAGTCACGTTTTATATTTAGTTACCAAATTCACATATAATTATAGTAATACATTCGATTGCTTATAGTCAGCGCGTTCTCTCTGTACAATAACAATACACACATGCACCATATACAATCACATGCCCATTCATATGGGTCAATTTGTTTACTACAATTAACTAAATTATTAATCAATTAATTTTAATATAGGATTCTGAACAAATATACCCTGTAGACTCCTAATCAGATATAGTGTATCTTTTTATATAAACCCTTCTATTCAGAGAATTAGGCCGCAGTTCCAGACAGTTCGTCAAATGAGTTTCATGTCGGTCACCCCACACAAGATGGCTGCCAGCCCGCTCAGTTCCTAACACTTCGAGACTGTTCTAGTCCGATGTATCAGAACAGATGCGGTCGAACCAAATCGTTTGCACATGGCCTTCACGACGACGCTAACGGACGACTTATTTACGACGTGAAAACTGACAAATCAGATTTTCTATTGGCCGAATTCCTCGGGACGTGTTTACCGCCAGTGATCGATTTCGTTTGCTCCAGTTCGGCAATTACCGTCGACCCACGGGAAAACATATAGATCTTGGTGGACACTCCGCTGATGTGTAAATAAGGACTCCGTTCAGTGTGTTGACAAAACCAGCACCCACCCAGAGAGAGAAAAACATTCAGACCATGATATGTTGCCCGTTGCTCGTAGTCAAATGTGTCATGTTTCAGTCGTTCACAGCAGGTGACATAGATTTCTATCCGTCATAAAAAGTACTTCTGTCCTTTTCAACTATTAAAGTTATGTATATCTACGTTATTAGATGCGATTCATGATTTTCGCTAGTGCATTGGCAATAGAGGAGCCAACAGTTTAAGTCACCTTCTGCTTTTTCCGTGTCTTTTGGAAGAGACGTTAAAAGCCGTTCTACCTAATTTCAGTTAGTGAATGCCATGAAAGGATTACTATCCCACAAAGAGGGATAAAGTCTTTTGCACACTGAGCCGTTACCCTGTAGGCCTATCATCTCAACCACAGGACTTCGTAGATTCGCAATGCCTTGAAGAAGAGGGTGAAGAAGATGGATGATGGACAACCAGCCGACTTGCCCTCATTTTCCAGCGATTGGAAGAAACGTAAAAGAAAGGGAAAATCGAGGACTGATATCAACTGAAAGAGGGTAACAAGAACAAATGCAAAGGGACCAATGTTATTACGTACAGTGTGGGAAACTCAGTGGAGTGATGGATTTCCCCACGGGGTATGATCACGTTTTGGCAGGATACCTTTACGGTAGGCCTATTTTCTCATGCATGAGGCTGCCCATGGGAAGACACACCGTAGTCAAACGAACCGTGAATCATCGCGCCTCGTCCTCAGTCAGGCAACCTGTCAATCAACGGTCAGCTGTGGTCAGCAGACCGCCAGCACCTCAGGCCGACAGGTCAAGGCGCCGCTGACGGGAAGCGCAAGATGGATGTTGGCGGATGTATGACTACTGCAGCTGTACACGCGGCTGAGGCGTAACTGGGAACATCTGCTGACAGGAGCAGCCAGGGGGGGAGGAACGGGAGAGGACACGGGAGGGGGAGGTGTGGGACGAGTAGGGTCTTCTGTAGATGGTCACTCAAACGAATGACCGGTCATTCGGACATGACAGTAGATCGTCATCTAAGTTAAAACAGCTTATTTCAAAATATTAAAACACACACATAACAACATACGTATAAATAATTGTGTGTGTGTGTGTGTGTGTGTGTGTGTGTGTGTGTGTGTGTGTGTGTGTGTGTGTGTGTGCGTGCGTGCGTGCGTGTGCGCGTGCGTGCGTGTGTGCGTGCGTGCGTGCGTGCGTGCATGCATATATAATAATAGTAATAATGCTTTATTTGCATTTTCCACATGCAAGTACGTTTCATGTCAAATAGGAATGTGTAGCAGTGTATGGCAGTGTACCCACACTACAAACACACCGTCACATCATTGCTTGACCTGATCGTGGCTTTCAGGAGGGCAGCAACCCTGACCGCTACCTGAAGTGGGCCCACGGCTTCGTCGTCGTCTACTGCATCACGAGCGAGTCGAGTCTCGACACGGCGCGAGACTATCTGGAGACCATCACCCAGTACCAGCGGATCACCGGCAAGGACATTCCCATATCCCTGGTCGGCAACAAAACCGACCTGGAGAGATATCGGTAAGTGCAGTACACGTGACATATCCCGATAGCTAGATTTCTATGTCAAACGCATGCGCGTAATACCCAAGTCAAGCCCGTGATTTGGTTGCAGGGACGGGGTGAGGTTGCGATGGATGAGTACGCACCCCTCCCGCTTTGGGGGGGGGGTATAGTTTAGACTTAGGGTTACTATAAATTATGTGCTTGATTTGTAATCATGGTTACACTTACAGTAAAATGACTTTGACGACGTCCAGTACTACGCCATCGACCTTCGGAAATTATCCAGTAATGATAGCCTTCATATAGCTAGGTTAAATGATAGGCGTTTGTTGAAATAGTGCAAATCTAGGTAAAAGAACACACCCTCACGGAAAAGATTTTTAAATGTTTCGTTGGTTAGTATGAGCAGTGCAACAACAAACTACCTACAACTCTAATGAGCCTAACACCCTAAGTGCATTTCAACATAAATTTAACATTAAAAATGAAGTTAAAATTAAATGTGAAATGTGTAGAAAAAAAAGGATATGCAACAACCACTTTCGTGAAACTCTTTTCATTAAAAGTAATTAAAGATGGTGGACGTAATAGTATCGCCGTCTCTGTTGCAGCACTGTGAGTAAGATGACGGGCGAGAGTCTCGCGAGACAATACGAGTGTTCTTTCCACGAGACGTCCGCTGCCGACGACTACCGCTCGGTGGAGCTAGTGTTTCACTCCGTCATCCGGGACATTGCACGCGTCAGCGAGCGTCTGATGCCGCTGCAGCCACTGTTTATATCGGAGGACAAATCGGGTTTGCTGAACCCTGTGCCGTCGCAGGGTTTGACCCACAGGACGTCTTTTAGACGCGCTAAGTCGCCCAAATCACAGGACGTCAAGGACAGTAAGAAAGATGACAAAGACGCAAAGGTGATAGCGCGTCGGACGACGTCAACATTCAGAATATTCAATAAAAGCTTCAAGATTTTCAATTAGGTGACTGTGATAGCGTCTGGATGACGCAACAATGTTCGCGACCAAGTCTCAGGCTGCGAGAATTTCTCCGACGAACGATGAAGATCTGGCATTGTTCGCTCTTTGTAACGAGGAACCAAGCCGACAGAGGGCACCACGTAGAACATGTGTTCATCGCCAGAAACCTAACGCTGGCGGAATCACTCAACACATGGCAAACACTGCGGTGTGCTACGGTACAGTTACGAGACCATGGCGTAAAAATTACGGCACTTGTTTATGATATCGCTATAAACGCAAGATTTGTGTGCTGCCACCTATCGGCGACTATCGCACTGTTCCTCACTATTATCGCCATGTTTGGATGTCGTTTATTTTACACCTACCAACCACTGCGTCCAGCGGTATGGTCAAAGCGATCGCACTCAGCCCATATTAGTTATATATCAAATCCGAGTTTAGTTGCATTGCTTCACTTGATGATGTTAGACGAGTCTGGATGAGTGGTGTTAACGATATTAACAGTAGGAAAACAAAATATATTAAATTATATTTGGCAACGCTGCTAAACCTTGCACCACCAGCCAGGTTAATGCTGCCTCATCGATGACATTTTTGCCCATCTTATTTCATATCCGTTTTGAAAAAAGTATCTAAGATCGGCTACGACACATAAGTTCGTTGGTGCAACAGTTATTTATGTATTTGGTGAAATCACCAAACACACACACGCACACACGCACGCACGCACGCACACGTGCCTCAAATAATTAAGCAAAAGGGGACCTTGACCTAGTGTCCCCCTAGATATGTATATATATATATATATATATATATATATATATATATATACAATGGTTGACATGTGATTCCGTGCGTGCAAAGGAAAACTCCGCTGCATATGTAATACGTCCACAGTATGTAAACTTTGTTGCCATGACAACAGTCGCAAATTTGGTTTTATGATGTGTAAATGGACGAAAGGTTCAATACACATGCAAGGTTCTGACGAGGAAGAAGTGTACTGAAACTATGGCTTCTAGAGGCCTTACAACATTTAGTGTATATGTATATGGTGTATATAGTACATATATACATACATATATACACACGTATAGTATATATATTATGTATATATATATATATATATATATATAATGTATGTTTGTTGTATGTATGTACGTATATATTGTATGTTTTCCATTTATACTTCGTCTAAGTCGGGGTTTTGGAGGGCATGTCTCGCATTTTGACACGTATATTCAAACCGTCTAATAAGAAGAAGAATGTATATTTTAACGATAAACAAACGTATCAAATACCACTAATCTAAGGTATTTGATAGAGAATCATACCACAGCATTTAAAATTCTAAATCAATGAAAGCGAGAACAGTGTCTTATTATTATGTAAACGCAAAGCACAGTAACGTATTGCAGTGTCAATTCTAGTCATTCAATCTAAGTGTTTATATAAATCATTGTTGTGTACGTGACGATTGACACGAATGTTCTGTGCCTGTTTTATCACGTTGCATTCTTAGATTAGACATTACTTAAGTTCCGACTTTGTTTCTCGAAAGTTTTGTTGTTCCATAGTTTAGCAAGAGACAGTTGTACAACTACGTAGTCTCATGTGTGGGTCGTAGTTTGCTGGTCGCAATAAGTCGTTGGTAAAAATAAATTGTGGCAGTGGCTCCATCTATTGACTAGATTAAGATCTAATGCAAATTGACGCGACTCTGAATGGTGAATTCAGTGGCTATTAGCTGTTGTTTTGAAAGTAACTTGATGTCACTCAAAATCATTCAAACAAAACATCATTACATAGACCGCTCCTGTTGCAAAACTTGAGATTACTCTGTATTGGTGTTGACACAATTAACTTGTAGACGCTGTATGACAAATCTACCGCAGACAACATTTTAGTTTCCTCATATTTACACATCTGACATTTGTTGGCATAATAATGTCGGCAAAAAACATTTTCATTTTATGATTTCAATGCGCACAAAACGTGAGTACAGGCATTGTGACGAACGCTCGTTTTAGAACAGAATAATGTTGTTTCTATAATTATACAGTGTTGACATATTCATGTAACAACATCTGCGTACGAACTAAGGGTTCGTGTACATGATTCTCTAGCTCTAGCGTTGACAACGTGACTTTGTAGGTAATAAATGACACATGGCAACAGATCACAAGAAACCGTCTTGTTTTATTGTCTTCGCAAAAGGACGTTCATTAAAAGTTAACGTTGTGCAGTTCGACGTTTTGGAGTCTCCAAATGGTGTTAGTTGGATGGTTAGGGGCGCCTCGTGGGGCACAGTTGGGTGTTTGTAGGAAGCCTCAAAGGTTTGAGGTTTTTGAGGGACCCTCAATAACGATGCAATTGTAAGTTTCTTGAAACACAAAATTGCACCGTGCAAAAATCAGCAGTAGCAGAGTTTAATATCTGTGTTTGAAGATTGTTACGCAAAATATAATGTCATACGAGTCTATTACGAAAATTCGGTGTATTCATACAGACTCGTGTTTTTAACTACGGTTAGGTCTCAGGTGGTTTCCTCCAAACAACCCATATTTGGGCTAACGCAGGAGTTGTCCTCTAGAATTAGTGAGTCCACTGCAGGTTACACATTTACCCCCTGTGTGGGATCTTTTACTTTTCCTGGCATAGACATCAGATAGAATGGACCACCAACTGTTAGTCTCTTCCGAAAAACACTGGCAAATGTGGGATGAAAGAAATTGCCTAAGTTTCGAAACGGCGGTAAGGAGATTGAACCACCGTCCCCTCGATTGACAGTCCGACGCTCTACCGCGCGACCACCGCTCCCCACGGCACACGGGTATGATTCGTAGTTGTTTATAGATCGGGTAGTAATTAGTACCCTAGCTCACCATATTTCATCTTCGTTTGATCGAAATAAAAAATGGCGTCATTGAGTTTGCACTGAAACGTTTCATATCACAGTGGTACCCTCTGGGGAATGTTCGTTGAAAATGTAAATGATTTCTATCTCCAAACAGTGCTCCCATCTAGCAGATTTTGCAGACATTAGATCGTAATGCTTGGTGGCTTTGCAGATTTATATGCAGATGATACCCCAACTTTAGTGGAATCCGTATAATTATCATAGATCTGAATATACAAGATAAACATTTGAAACTACATAATTGATTATGACAAAAATATTATGGAAAAATCACATAATTCAGCACATAATTGCACTGGATGTATTTTGAAAATATAATTAGTAAGAGAATAACGGAGAGCTTATTTGCCTTTAGCTGATATTACATGCTTGCATGCACGACCTCAATCATGGTATATTATATTCTAAGGAATACATGAAAAATACATACACAAATCACTGATTTGATGTAATTTGTAAATCATTATGTAAAATTTATTAACTACATGACTTAATGCTACTC
Source organism: Ridgeia piscesae (assembly GCA_025642075.2). Classification (NCBI taxonomy): domain Eukaryota; kingdom Metazoa; phylum Annelida; class Polychaeta; order Sabellida; family Siboglinidae; genus Ridgeia; species Ridgeia piscesae. The sequence continues at coordinate 226,183 of JAODUO010000805.1, read as the reverse complement.
TGTTCAGTAACATGTAAGAACAGATTTTGTTTTTGACAAAGGTGTCAAGTTGGACATGTCAGTATCTTCAGAGCCAGTGTTCACAATTTGCAGTCTTCACATGTCAGACCTCACATGTCAATATTCATGTACTGTAGATGACAGTTCTCCAATTGTCACTTCTCTGCAGCTGAATTTTGGCTGACCATCAGCTGGGACGCGTAACCATAGTGATCTACTGGTTCTATGGCAACCAGTTGCAGTCTTAAAGTCTGCCATTTCTGAGTGACCACAACTTGTTTCTGCACATTGACTGTGGTCATCCGGGTATCTGCAGATAATTCAGACACATCTGAACAATCAAGGATCACATCAGGTACTCATGTCACAAGCAGCTTATTAATGGCATTAAAGTAATATATATATATATATATATATATATATATATATATATATATATATATATATATATATATAAAGATATTTAATATATTTAATATATTTTAATATTAAATATTTTACATTATATTTTACATGTTGGTTTATGATATATCATAAACCAACATATATAATGATATTTATATATATATTTAACTAGTCTTTATATATTATGTCATATTATATATATATATATATATATATATATATATATATATATATTATAATGTATATATAAACTAACAAATAAAAAATATTAGTTTAGAAACTTACTAAATTAAATAAATAATAATGGCTAAAGGTCATAACATTTGTCATAACACAAAACATTCTTCACATAAAATTCATACCAAATTCAAAACATGCATTCTATGTACAATATATTTGATCAATACAAATGTCTTGCCTCTCCACAGTTATTAATAAAATGACACAACACTTTTATTAATTGCTAGTAATTTTTATTTACTGAGAAAATCCACAATTTTCCAGGATTCCTAGAAATTATGTGCTTACCTAGGGAACGTGTTGCCATGGTGACATCGCTCTCCTCGCGACGCCTTCTACTGTGCCATCGCCGGAGAGACACTGCCACCTGTCTTAGTACTCTGGTACTAGAACACAGCAAGTGGATGTAGCTCTCAACATCACTGTCGTCTGCGTGGTTGGTGCCCCACTGCTGCCAAATAGGAACACAAAACGTTGCTGTAAATGTAACATCGTCTTAAAAACAATGCAACAAGTCTCAGGAGAATGCTAGGAATATTCTGGTACAAAAGAATCTTCAACAAATAGTTACCTGAAGATTCTAATTAAAGCAGGAAGATGCGTGCATGCACTACTTTCTGTATTGCACCAAGATTAATTAAATTGTTTTTATTAACAAAAAGGAAAAAAGGCGGAATGTTTTTAATTTATGATTGCCGACATAAAACTAGTCTTGTTTTTTTTGCCTAATCTTCACAAAAACCTAGAGAAAACTTTCAAATTCAACTTGATTAAATAAAATTAACATAACACTGTAGTAAATATTTTAAGATGAGTACTATAAAATTTATAGTATAAATTGTATTATTTTCAGCTAGTGCATCATTTCATAAATGCACTGATGAGAACCATTTCTGTCATTTGAGATTACAAAGTAAACATTTATTTGTCATGATAATGTAATTTCTAAATTATTTATTCCAAAGAATAAAATGCATAAATAACAGCAAACAAACAAACAGGCTTTGTCTTACACATCTAAAGTGAAACATTTCGCTTTGCTAAATGCAATTTGTATATGAATCACACAACAGATGATTAACTCTTTACTGGGCAGACTGCCTTCTTATGTTTCAACCTGCTGTGGGCAGACCATTTTAAGATGGCAGCCAGCTGTGAATTACGTTGCATGTTGCTTGCACTAAAATTTGGATAACTCGACAACCGATGCATGAAAATATATGAAATTAATAGCACTGTACATGGAGTGATTGTGTGAATAAAATTATTAATATTGTCGTCAAATATGTTCTGGATACGAAAACCTGACTACTAAAATTATAATTATGTGAAATTCTTGTTTGCAGATATTTTGTGATGTAATATAATAGACAATCTAAATAATGCTGTGACATACAGACACGTAGTTGACGTCATGTTCTTTAACGAGCTGTTGAAGACTTGTCCATTGGGAGACACTCAAGGCCAAAAGTTGTCGAACAAGGTTGCCATAGCAATACACAATGGCAGTGGCAGTGCTGTCATCCACACTGAAGCTGGAATTTAAAATATTAAACATCATGATAAATAAACGATGTTTAAAACTACATTATAAATAAAAAGCTTTTAAAACTACATTAAACATCAGGATAAATATAAAGCTTTTGAAACTACATTAAGCACCATTATAAATAAACATCATTTGAAACAACATTAAACAACACAATACATAAACAGTATTTAAAACTACATTAATCACTGTGCTAAATAAACAGTTTAGAACTAATCAAAGTGTCCAAATGGGAAAGTTTATTTCTACAACAGATTAATAAATTATATGCAGAATTGAGAGATTTTTGCGTTATAATTTGTTGGCAGATTATCTAGCCACCAACTATTACACTGCAATGTACTTATAAACAATTGCACCATATTACAAATTTACAATACGTTGTTTTGTGATAAATTACGACAGTGCAAAAGATGTTTATAGATATGTCCTATATTAGATTCTTATAACTGAAATGGACCTAAATATATATTACATGGTATATGTGGCTGACACACCCTCATTTAGGAGTATATCATATATATATATATAATATATATATATATATATATATATATATATATATATATATATAATTATATATATAATTATATATATATAATTATATATATAATATAATATAATAATATAATTAGATATATAATTATATATAATTATATATATATATAATTATATAATACACTGTACAGGATTGCTCAAAGCACTTTACACTTCACTCCCCGACAGGCCCATTTAACCAAACACCATCTCAGCTTCTCTTATAAGCATCCAGCTACGAGACAATTAATGCACAAAAGATTGTTTGTACACAAATATCCACCACTGTCTGTAGCCAGGTACTCATTCCTACAGCTGAGCGAACTGGAGCAATGAAGGGTGAAAAAACTTGCTCAAGTTTTGTCATGACAGCAGAGCATTTGAACCCGACTTACCCGGGGCAGTAGACAGACTGAAGCTCTACCCACTGTGCCACTGATACAGATAGCAAACAGTTGCTGTGAGATAGAAAACACCTACGGATATCAAAATTGGTCTCAATCATAGTAGAAAAATCCTACACCTGAAGTGGTCAGACAAGGTACCCAACATTACACTCTCAAAATGGACCAAACTTACCTGGGGTAGTCGCCACACTGACCCATAGAAAATTAAATAAAGAAGAGAAAATGAAGTTAGATAGCACACACACTCAGGAAACCTCCTGAAACCATCACCCATCACATGGAACCCTCCAGGGAAGAGGCGAAGAGGAACATGGAACATCTGGCAGAGAGACACGGAAAGAAAAACAAAAGAGATGGGATACACCAGGAGAGAGATGGAGAGGATGGCCACGGACAGACAACAGTGGCGTTCCTTGGTCGATGGCCTATGCTTCCAGTGAGCAAACAGGCATAAAAATGTGAGTGAGTGAGTGAGTGAGTGAGTGAGTGAGTGAGTGAGTAGAGTAAGTAAGTAAGTAGGTAAGTATCATAGTGGGAAACACAAACAACTCTGAGAACCCACCAGGCTGAAGCATTGAAGTTGCTGTTCTCAAGGTCTGCGTTACATCCACACCGACTGTTGCGATACAGCCGCGAGCACAACACACACTTCTGTTGGAGAGAGACGCTCAGCACCCGTCCCACCTGACACGAAGCGCACCTGAACACTGTGCTGCCACCTGGTGGCGTCTGTGGCGCCACCAACTGGCGGAGGTATAGGACTGGCGGGGAAGATGCAGAAGATCCTAGGGACGTTTCCCCACAGCTGGTCCTGATGCAAGAAACATAATAAACATCTCAATAATTCAAATACCTTTATTGTCCATCATGGGTATTCTCTTGTGGTGTTTGTGATTGTATAATTGTAAATGAATACAGCAAAACAAATACTAAGTATAACACATGGTTAAGGTGAATATATTAAATAAAAACAAATATATTCTGTTACAGTTTTCTATTATTATCTGTCCAATTTAATATTGAGTTGACCACAATTTTATTGTCATAGACATAGCGATTTACATAGCACAGATAGTATTAACGATTCTAAGTCGTGTGTTTTACATGATTTGCATTTTATTGATTTAGTGATAATAAAATATTTTTAAATTATTAATATTAAATTTAGATGGCATATGTGTTATCTAATATGCCTACCAAATATGTAATAATGGGGTGTTAAAACAATAAACAAAATCTATACAACGGATTATTGCTACTGATAAAAACCTTGAATGTTACATTGTTGTACATTGTGGTTTCACAACAGTTCGATAGGCACTTATATCTGACAAGTTGTCTAAAAACACATAATCATAACACATGTACACACTTGCTCCAAAACAGATTGTACTGGGCGAAAGATGCCATTCTTCATTACTTGTCAAGATCGCTAAACACAAGTAGCCGCTGATGCCATGGCAACCACCATAATAGTTGATTAAAATGTGTAATTTATGTGATCATTCTTACCGGCAAAGTGTCACACTGCTTCTGCTTGTAATTATTCTTTGGAAAATGAAACTATAAACACAATTTCGGGACAGTCGGATTATTACAACCAAAAACAAAACAAAGTCCTATCTTTTAACAGTGCCCCCAGCCTCGTTTCCGAGCATGGTAATGACATGGCGCATTGAATGTGAAAGAACCACGCCATCTGTAATGCAGGTCTTGGAGCAAGAGTGATCCTGACAATGACTCAGATATGATGACTTTGGCTTACTGGAGTTTGTGTATTGACACTGACATTCTTCAATGTTGCTCAACACAGTAGGGAATTACCCTACTCGATACCGCATTTATGAACTAAGGTATGTTTCTGTTGGCTGTGGGATAAGACGTGATTCCATAACCAATTTGAACAGTGCTCAGACTAACGTTCCTTCAACTTGGCCTCTGTTAGACATCCTTCACACCCCACTGAAAATGGGCTTACCAGTGTGTGTGTGTGTGTGTGTGTGTGTGTGTGTGTGTGCGTGTGCGTGTGCAGTGTGTGTGTGTGTGTGCGTGTGCATTTGTGTGAGTGTGTTTGTGTGCGTGTGTGCGTGTGTGCGTGTGTGCGTGTGTGCGTGCGTGTGTGCGTGTGTGCATGCGTGTACGAGCATGCGTGTGTAGTAGTGGATTAACCAATAGCCTAGGCACTTTAGGAACATGTCCTAAGACCCACCAAGGTCAGAGACCCACACAAATACCAGGGACATATTTCTAGTACAACACTGAATATTCCTGAAACCCTGTTATCAAGACATGGTTTGGCACTTTTGTCGAATCTAGGTTCACTTTGATTTTGCTTTTTTTTTAACTTCACTTCCCCTTCATCTTCAGATGTAATGGTTGTCCTCAGTGGAACTGAGACAAGATGGCAAACAAGCCACTCTAGAAGTGAAGTTTAACCCCCACCGGCCCACACCCACGTGGTCCCCTAGGGCCCACAAAAGGCCAAAGGCCTTATGCCGGAAAAAAAATTTGCCAGTCAAACTTTTTTTGTGGACACCTGGATGTTAACTTATATACTTACACAAGGGCCCATTGAGATGTGCTTTTATCACCTGAAATCAGGTAGAAACACACGTGACCCCTTTTTTTAAGCATAACTGTCAATATCTATGATTTTTTAATACCTGTTTTTACTCCTTAATTTTTTACCCGTTGATCAATATTTCTACCTGTCCACAACGTGTTTTACCCATCCAAATGACGGGTGAACGGGTCATGCATAACGCCATGCTGTTGTGCCCACAGATGTCGTAATCCATTACTGGTTCACACATGTTAATGTCGACTTGAGTTGTTTATGTTAGAACTCCAACCTGTATCACAGCAAAAAGAAACACTACTGATCTTGTGATGCATGTGTATGCGTGAATGCATGCATGGCAAACCTATGCGTGTATTTTAAGACAAAATAATTAAATAAAGTATACACCAAGGGTGGTCGGTGTAGTTCCTGGGAAGATAATCTAGAGGGCGCCACATAACCACCAGTTGTACCAGTCCCTTGATGCTTCCATAAACACTCGTATTGGCCCAATATCGCAGCCAAACTTGCCTGTGATATTCAGAGACAACATAAAACAACAAACGTAGACATTGTTACTCACCAGTGTGGCTGTATATCACTAGGGAGTCCAACAACTTGTACGGATGACGTGGAGATGTACTGGCAGTACACGCTTCCCTTCTTTGAGATCCGTCTCTCCACCAGGGTGAACTCCACCAGCACAGTGCGGAGCAGGCCCAGGGGGTAGGAGATGTTGTGGGGGCGTATGTACACCACTACACTGTCTGGGGTGTGGCAGTCACGCACTACGACCCGGAGTGTTCGGTCTTGTGGAACCGATACTCCTACAATGAAAAGAAATTTACATCAATGCAACCTGTGGGAAATATCATAACGAGTGTAATTAAATTCTCTTTCTTTCTTGTTTATCATGAGTATTCATATATATATATATATATATATATATATATATATATATAATAATATATATATATAAATAATAAATATATATTATATATATATATATATTCATTATGATATAGTGCTGATCTGGTTAATCGAATTTGTCGCTAATCGACTGATAATTGGGTTGCATAATTAATCACTCATTTAGCAGCAAGTTCAAAGTAATTTGCATAAACACGGTTATGTGTCAGCTTGTTGTGCAGATAACACCCAGGTCCTGCATATATTTAAAAGACAAAAGTAGCAAAGAATGTATTTATGGGAAATTATCATGTTTTGAAACAGTGCATCTCGAATGTAAATACCTAAGTTACAAAGAATCATTTTAATGAGCTGACACTACATTAAACTATAATGAATAATTCCTTGATAGCAAACATGTCATGGTTAAAAACATGATTTAAGCAAACATATAACAATTGATTCATTCAAACATCTTCGTTCAGGTACAGGAATTTTATTTTAGGATAAACAAACAACAACAGGTTTACATTTAAAGAATAACTGCCTATCCAGCACGGTTATGTGAACGTGGATTTATCATGGCTTTTGTTATAGGCATGGGCCAAACTTGCCAAGTTTCTCGTTGTCTTTCTCTGTTTTTCTCTGATTTACATCCAGCTGTTTATTTTCCTCTGGTACCATGTGGGCGCGTCCTTCAATGAGGCCACGAAATGACACCAGTTCAACAGTCCTCCTATCAACATAGCAGCTCAATACTTGACGACTCAACCAAATAATTGCCCCATATTCCCATTTGATGTGAGACCACAATAAGGTGCTCGTCCGCCATTCCCCGACCAAAGAGTACCATTTAAAAGCAGCATTATGCAGGTTGTCTGAATTTCGGTGAGCACATATGTAGTGTGGAGTGATTAGAAATGATGTTTTCGTGCAGCGTGGCATCAGAGCTGTCAAATCACGACAGCTGTCAATCAGTGCATTTCTGCGTATTAATACAGTTGTCATTTTGCTTGGTGATGTAATAAGGGGCAATCTGTGGGTGGTTCAAGCAGAAATGGATTGGTGTAAGGTTTGAAAGAAGTTTGTGGGAGCCTGAGGTATTAAAAGTTCACGAATTTTTCACAGAACTTCTGCCTATGGAGGGTAAATATGCTGTGAAATTGCCAATAACAGATCTATTCAAGATTAGTAGGAAATGAAGGAAACGTTATAATTGTCCACTTGTATCCAGTGGCGAATATGATATTCTTGGGCCCAAGACTCCCAGCACTTTCATTGGTTCTGAGTAATCTATATAATGTTTATTTCAGACAAAGTCCATATATAATTAAAAACAGGAAAAAGTACAATACATAACATACAATAAATGCAATTATGGGGTACATCAAGATTATAATTTGATGTCACTAACCTGTCACCATGACACACGTCATATACACTGTCACATGACAAAGACCTCCTGGAGACAATTTGCTGAAACACACATTCAACTCGTAATAAAACATGGTACCTCCTAACGTTAAACAAACCTATTATAAAATTACACAACTGAAAACAACCATTGAAAGACAACAAGGAAAAGGCTATTCGGCTATTGATGGGTTTCTTTGTAAACTTATATACATTCGAGATCAAAACAACATGATAAGTATTTCCTCTGCTACTTATGTCTTGCATATGTATACATAATTTGGGGGATATCTCTACAATAAATAATTGTGTTTAGACAATGCATTTTGGGTGGGAGATTATAATGATTATTGGAGAAATGACCATTAAACACAAATTTGGGTGCAAAGATGTTATACAAACACTGGCTAATCTGATGTTCCTGAAACACGGCAAATAACCAGTCACAATGGAAGACAGGACATGTTCTATGGGGGGAGGGAGGGGGGCATTGTCAGTGGTAATCTCAAAAAAGAATCCAGCCAACAATTGCAGAAAGTAAAGGTAAACTTAAGGCAGTATCCAGTCCTCAGGATTGCTCAAAGTGCTCTACACTTTACTTCCCTGACAGACCTGTTCAGTCAACCGACATCTCAACTTCTCTGGTAAGCATCCAACAATGCTGCAATTAATGCGCGATGCCTGTTTATACAAATATCCACCACTGTCTGTAGCCAGATACTCAATCTTACAGCTGAGTGAACTGCAGCAATGTAGAGGGAAAACGTTGCGAAGGTTATAACACCACAGCACGATTCGAACCCGGGTTCTCTTAGCTGAGAGTCCGAAGCTCTACCCCTGAGCCACTACGCTCTACAGAAGGTCAGATCGGTGTAAAACACAATGATCGATCACAGCATGGCAGCATTGATGTGGAAAATGGGACAAGGAAAGCAGGTTGCTTTAAAACAAATCAGGGAACAGCTGGGGAAAAGGGATGGAACACAAGGAACAATGCCAAATGCACAATGATGGACTGACTGAAGTGGATTAGATTGCGACCTGACAGGAGATTATAGAAGGCAGGTAAGTTAAAAAGGGATGTAAGTACCTTCATCTGTCTGTCGAAACGTGTAGACGGCAGTGACTGCACTGGCATTATCCTGTAGTCATCATCCACTCTCAGACACTGGCATGTGTCAGTCTGTTCCAGGGCCTTCTTCAGACGACCGCTACAAAACTGCTTTGAGAAACACCCCGAGTCCAACGGACTTGTCTTCACCAGTCTATACAGACACCCAGCATGCAGCACGGGGTACATCAACACGCCGTTCCCGTAAATATCCAACACAACGTTTGTAACGACCGAGCTGTCACTGAGGCTAGATGCCTCTGGATCAACACTGGTGCACGTCTGCGCTTCGCCCAGAAATTGAGCGGTGACAAAGAAGGACAGCGCAGCCAGGCTGTTGATGCGATATTTCACTCGAAGAGCATCCTTTCTGGTCATGAGAAACACCTGTGATGTTGTCATGGGGTCGCTTATTTCATCATGTTGTGCATTTCCCTGTTGGTTTGTCTCTGTTTGTTTCTCCTTATTTTGTGCATCACAGTCATTGTTGTCCTTTTCTACACCCTGAGAAAAACTGCGATTTTTCTCAACGAAACGACTGCATGTATCAGGGGGCACTGACATCTGCCGAGATTTCGTATTTTCTTCCTCTGCGTTTTCGTTTCCTGTACAACTACACGATGCACCGTTGTTTTGTTGGTCGTGAAGCAAATCTTCAGGAACGCCGTCTAATCGAGTTCTCTTTGCAGGCTCATGTAATGTACATTTCTTCCTAACCAACCCAGACAGTTTATCAGTCGGAACACATTCCTTGCTCCTGTCACTGACGACCTGACGCTGAAGACGCACAACATCTCGCATGGAGAACATTAGATAGCAACAAATGCGTGTCTTCTTGACATAGCTTTCATTTTTTGAATCGGCGTCTGTCGGAAAGCAACTGACGATAAACCTCTCAACAATGACTTGAAATTGAGTGATTTTGACGATACTGCCCAGCGTTGACAAGTGGAGGTACGGACAGTGGTACGACCGAGTGCCACCAGATGGCAGTGTGCATGCTTGATCACACTGGTGAGGACTGTCTGTTGTGTTGGTGGGAGCAATCACGCAGTCAATGTTTGCTGTGTGGTCAACCAGCCTCACCTGTCCTGTTCTCTTGCTACCCTTCAACATGCCAACCATCACCTATGTAGAAAACACACACACACATTGAAACAAGTTCAAATATTCCTCTCAGTAAAGGTGCAGTGTGGTTATCATATACATGTCACCTGTTCGTGAATTTCAAATTTACAGATATAACTCGGTTAACAATTTTATTACAATTGAAAAAAACACAGGTCATTTTTATTGTCTTCATATTTGTCAGGGTCACGCTTAAAAATGAAATGTGACTGTCATGTTTGTGGGTGATTCCAGAATTGTGATCCAATGGTTTCATTTCTCCAGTGATGACCCAACTTCACAGCATAGACAGTAGAAGTACTTCGCAAAGTTTCTCAGCTTTTTGTTGGGGATGAAATAAATACACATCGTTCGCTTAGTTGGTCATATTAATTAAAATCAATGGTTTTCATTTTTCATATCCAAGTTCAAGATCTTAAATTTCTTTTTACTTGTAGAGGCATTTGTCTGAACGTTTCACTTTGACTTCTTCAGTACTAATGACGGATGACGTCATTGTATTCGTGGGGTAGCTAATAAATAATTTGATAAAGAGCCAAACAGAAGGACTGAACAGCTAAAGGAAGCCGTCTGGATCAGAAAGACAAAGGCACCAATGAACAGAGATGAGGGCAATTATGAGCTACCCCACTTGGCACGTGTAAATACTAACTGACATAGCTAATATCGAGGAACATATTGGCACAATGGATGGGACAATGGCTGTGGCATTACAACATTTAGGTGGCCGTGGTGTGTTTTTCATTTTCTTCCTTTAATCATAATTAAGTAATACTGAGTTTAATCGTTTACACAACCAATATGTGAAAGATGAGTTTATTCCAAACTGTATCACGATCACAAGGAAACTTTCTAAAAACTGGACAGTGGTGTTCTGGCTCAATGTCAATCATGGGAGTCAGAGAAAAACGTCTTATTTTAGAATGACCGGTCACATTTATTATGAACACTTTGAAACGTCTAAGAACTCGTGAACAAGGAAGCAGCAATGTACCAAATCTGGAGAAATGTCATCAGAGTGTAGAAGTTTGTAACTCCAGTAGAGATGGTCGTTGAGCAGATCGGGAAACTGTAGCGTGTTCGCCTGTCGCGTGTATGACTTCATCATTGAGTCTAAGTCGCCAGCGTCACTCTTACACAAGTCCATGAGTTTGCGGATAGTCAGGGCAGACAGCCCACTCTCCATGGCTCAGAACCCTGCACACAAAGGAAAGCTTAGTCCCATATTTTTCAATTTTGTGAAGAGATTCAGATACAGCAGTGTTTTGTCGCACAGTGATGATTTTGAACATGAGGCAGCAGAAACTGAACACATCCATTTGGCACATATTGTACATATTTCACTAAAGACAACTTATCTGATACAGAAACATATGCATGCAGGGCACAGTTACTTCTCTCAAATCTACCGATGAGATGTACGCGAGTTCTCGAATCATGTCATCCTGGTTTTGTGGGAACAATATGCAATTAGAAAAGTGTTTGAGAAACAACATAAACTGACTTAATCCGAGGCACAGGAAATTCATATCACATCATATCACATCCTTTTCAGTATTCAGGCTTTTGCATATCTTTGCTCAATTTTTTAAGTTTAATATGACTTCCTGGTTTGTCCGTCATTTATCCAGTCTATTCTTTGGCGCGTTGACTGATGGTGGTGTTTAAATCAATACTATAACTATTTATTTATGTATTTATTTTATAACTGACTACATTGTGTAACCTTGTCACCACTGCCAGAACCAATGTGAATGTGTGGAATATGCGTCTGCGACTGTCTATGTAATTGCTGGTTTTATGATTTTGCACTGACCACAAGACAATGTGCTCTCGTTTGAGAAATTTAATAAACTATCTTGTATCTTATCATGTAGATCTTCTCTATATTGTATCCACAGCATAAAAATGATATTGATACCGCGGAGCCCAGACTGTCTGGCACATGGCATACTTCAGTGTTTGGATACATAACACTCTTACATATATAGTTATCAGGGGTAAAAAGGTAGGGTGATTAAGGTAGCTAGTCTTGTCTAAATATTGGTACACAGCATATTATTTTATTATACCCAGCAGTCTGTTGCTAAACATTTAATTCATCGTCATTGTATATTCCTAAATTAATCTTTCTTCACATGACTATGTAATGTTCAGCCCCAGTGTATCCTCTGTAATTGTCAGCTTGTCAACAAGCACTTTATGTCTTAAGTGACATGTCTGGATGATATGTCCTTAATTTATATTTAGGCCTATTTAACAAATAATTAATAGATCAGTGGATATTAGCATAATAATGTTGGCACCCGGAATTTGTAGAATATTTCAAGTCATTTGTGCATTTTAATTAACGGTCTTTAATTAATTAAACATAATTAGTTATCTTTTTGGGAACATACCATCCACTTTGGAGTTTGGTTGGGAGGACCTAAGTGACTTGCCTTCGGACTTGATAATTAAGCGACTTGGCACATTTTACTATAACTAGAAGGCTGTAAGACTCTAAACTTGTCTAACTCCTTGACTTAAACCTTATAATGCTTCTTGTGGCAAGTTGAGTTGTGTCACTGTCAGTGACACTGACAGTGACACTGAGTCACTGACACTATGACAGTGTGAGTGTCAGGCAGGGTTTTGCCGTGGCGTGACCAACCCCAGGCCAGGGAGGTCAGATGGATTTGCCGCCCTTTCTGACAACATGAGGAGACAGGGGTCGAGCTTAGTGGCCATAGTTTATTATCACGCAACATACCTGCTCGTTTATAATTTTTCTTATGTTGTTATAATGTCTGTCCATGATTCTGTGCAGATAGCTAATTTTTTTGTGATGTTTAAGAGCAGTTAATGATTTTTTTCTCTCTCTGTGTCGTAGTTTGGTTTTCATTGTTTATGCCTGCAGCCATATTGGATCACGCTGACAGGCCCCACCTTTCAAAATTATTTGCCAGAATACGTTGATGAGTGCAGCTATTTTGAAATGTTACAAACAAAGAAGAAACATAAATGAATCTGACCGTACAAATATCATGATAATCCGTTGATAAAAAGTTTTAGTAATTAGGCAGTTAAAAATGGCCTATGTTTAACGATGTTTTGTGGCTATTTATTTAGTTGGCTTCAGCAGGCTTCATATGCAGAAGTGTAAAGACTTGTGTGGACGATAATATGATTACAGTGATGGCTTACCAATTTATAGCAGAAATGTGCACAAAGTCCGTTTATGGAGCCCCTGTCTCAAAAGATATCGCCAATTTGCCTTGTTCCCCGTGCACGTGGTGCTTTGTACTGTGGTACAAAGCACTCAGATACTGACATGATTGATAGTGGGTGTCTTTGATTAATACTATTATTAATAGTTAGCAAGTACTTATGCTTGCACATGTGACTGTGTAAACTAATTAATTACTGCCACGTTTAATGTAGCTAATTTATATTAGTTTGTTTATTGGTATTATTGTATTAATTTCCCTTTTTTGGCATACTCGTCATACTTTTGTGTGTTGGTTAGGCTACCTTAAATTGATTAATTATTATAATTGATGATAATTTATCGTTAATGTTTATAAAATTATACTAAACATGACTTTTGTATATTGTCACTGGGGTATTCTTTGATGGCAGTTTTACATGAATTATTATTTAGTTTTGAGTACATATGAATTTGTAAAATGTTCAAATAAATTGATACATTATATATTAAAAATGAGGTATGTGTTGGCCTTCATCATAGTTTACAACAAAACCAGTATAATTGATAAATGTAATCGTCTTGCGATTTATGTACAAAATCAAATAGGAGAATGTTCAGAAAAAAACATATTTATAAAATTGCAGTTTCATTAATATTTCATCTAATGTTTTTTAATTTGAAATTTCATAATATTGCAGTTTCCTTAACATTTCACCTATGTACATGAAACAAGCACCATGCAGTTGCACTTCAATTGATGATTATGACCAGGGCAAAACAGTAAATGTGGTTTAAAATAAGCAAAATTACATATATATTAGTAAACCGTCAGAAAACGTCATGACATTTGTGTAACTTTACACATCTGTAGTTTGCTTAATATTTCACTTAAAGACATGAAACAACTACCATTGTACTTTTTATAGTGCCTATTATCAGGGGAAAATTAATCTTTTTTTCGAAAGAAACATTTGCTCCGACCACCCTACCAGGTCCAGCCCCAAGGGCAGGGGCTGTCAGGGGAGAGGCCGGGCCTTAGGCTTAGCCTTATTAGGCTTAGCATAAGCAAACATCTAACTGCCACTAACGTAGGCAGTCTAATCTTTTAGACTGTCTTAGTCTCACGTGATGGAATACTGAACGGTTAATTATGTCTTACTTCGTATGAACTACCAACGATATTAATTAGTGTGTTGTAGCCCAGCTGTCGGTGTAACATCTTTCACAACTTCCCGCATTTTAAACAGGCGCCATCTGGCGGCGCGCACTAAAAGTAGTTCGTCAGGTGGGGGCACACTAAAAGGCGGGCCACAAACTAGCAGACCGCTCGGATATGGCCGACCACGTTCACAAAAATGCCCCCGATCGATACGCTCCATGTTTACGTGAATTGTTACAGTTGCTGTTTTTACGGTATTCTTATGATGTTGAGATGTCTTTAAATAATAACATACGTGTAATAAACAAATTTAACTACAGTACTACAAGTTAGCATATACAATGTTTGAAAGGCGAACAACAATGCTTGGATTTGTTGTTTGTTTGTTTTTATTTTCACCAACACAGTTAAATATTACAACAATGACATATCATATATATATATATATATATATATATATATATATATATATATATATATATATATATATTATATATATATATATATTTATGTGTTGTGTATAGGTGTTTATTAGTAAAAATACGGTTGATGATCAGACAGTTTTTTATGAAAATTCCGGCAGTACCTTCCAACATAGATTGACTAAGTGGTGATATCATAATAATATAAGAAATCTTTAGATATGTAGATCGATATTGCACACATCCTAAAGCTAAAATAATGCTTACACGAATAAGAAATAAAACACAATATATACAGACCTAGTAATATAACCGCTAGTTCATAAGTCACATTAATATGATTATTGTAAAATAATGGATGTATACAAGGAATTAAACATAGAGTACAGATACATTAGTCATCAGAATCAGTTGCAATGAAAGTTGCAATATATATATATATATATATATATATATATATATATATATATATATATATATATATATATATTGTTTTTATGTTCGTTAATTTAACACGCAAGAAATTCCAGAGACTTATGCCACACATAGGAAGAGACATGGCTCTAATATTTAAGGTGACACAGCGCCTTACTAACTGATTGTCTATGTGGGACTACCGTTTTCGACTGAGCGAATACTCGTAGAGTTAATTAGTACGGCCTAACATTTTAATTTATTTCTAATATTTTATAAATACAAGCAACACCATAATACGTCTCCAGTATTTACGATCGCACGCGCAAACAACAACGAAGCTAGTAAATATGGAACAAAGATCGGTGACGTTTTTGTGAATGTGATCTACCGTATCCGCGCGGTCTGTCATTTCGTGGCCCGCCTTTTATTGTGCGCCCACCTGGCGAAGTACTGATGTCGCCACCTAGTGGCGCAGCTGTGGGTCAAAGTTGAATGTCGAAACTGTTGACGTTCTCGGCATGGCGAGAGACATCGCAGTAGATTCCCGACGTAAGCATCATGTCATTTCTTCTGTGATTAGTTTATATAGAACGCGATGGGCAGTTAGTTTACAGTTGTGCATGGCATTGATCATTGCCGTCGCAGCAGGACAAACTCACACCGTCACCATGTTCAAGGCCTGGGTCTGCCGGCCCTTGTGTTGGGGTACCGCTTGTGTTGTGCAAGTTATGGCGCACTCACGTTGCACGTCGTTGACGTCTTTGGCTCCTTGGCTTTGACTTTTGAGACTTGAGTTGAGACTGAGATTTTAGTCGTGATTAGCTGCATTTAGCGTGTGTGATTATGTCGATCCGTCCATTGTCAGTCAGGCATCAATCTGACATTCATGGGTGATTGTCACGAGTGTGACTGACATGACAGTCATATACTGATTATAGTTACAGTTAGACTTAGTAAACTTACAAGTTACGGAGTTCTACAAGTCAGCGGTGGGGGGGGGGGGGGGGGCCTTGAAGGGACTGCATGAGTCTGAGCCACCAAATATTTTTGGTGGGGCTGAAGATGGATTAACTAAGACTATATTTGCATTTTCCATAGGCGGCCATTATAAAGTTTCCTTCATTTGACAGCTTGGTTGGATGCCACACTGCACAGAAACATAATTTCTACTCACTCCACAGTAGTATGTCCTCACAAAAATTCAGACAACCTAGCATAATGCTATTTCTGCAGGGTACTCTTTGTTCGGGTAATGGCGAACGAACACGTTATTGTGGTGTTACATCAACTAATGACGTAACTGTTAACTGTGATAAGACCACATTTGACTTCCATGGCATAGGCATAGACGGCCATTATAACGTTTCCTTCAAATTTCCTGTAAAATTTTGAGTAAATCTGTTATTGAAAATTTCATAGCATATTTAACCTTGAGGCTTCACTGGTAGACCTGCCCAGGAAAATTACAATGCTTCAGTTTCCCACAATCCAATTTGAAACCTGACTTCCCTTCATTTCTGCTGGAATCAGACAGTGTCAGTGATCTTGTGGGCATCACTAAATTCACCAATAAAAATGACACCAGTATCAATATGCACAAAAACACCTACTGTCAGACAAGTGTCAGCTGTCATAATTTGACAGCTCTGATGCTAGCTGCACAAAAAATTATTTCTACTTACTGCATACTTTTTTAAACAGCTACTATATTTCCTATGACCAATTCATGTGTATGCTAATAGTATTAGGATGCTGTACTGATACTTGTAGGCCTGCTTATAGGGATACTCCAGTTAGTGAGAGGTTCACAGTATTAAGTTACATGCATATTGGTAGTGCATAGTATTTGTGCACAAAGATCGTTAATAAACAATTAATTATTGTATAAAGTACCAAAGACATGCTATCTTGGAATCAGGGCGCTGCCATCTTGAGACACAGAACCAGTGACGTAAGTTAAATCGTTTATGTCATTGACGCTTTGTTGGTAAAGGCAAAGCTTGGCAGAGGCCTCGTGCATAATTCATTATTGTGATAGTGACGTAAGAAAACCGCGATGTGCTGGATACATCAAATACCATTGGCAAATACCATTGGCCGCTCCCTGAATCCACCACAGCATGTTTATGATACAACTATAATATGATTAATTGTTTATTAATGATCTGTGTGCACAATTATTATGCACAACCAATATACTACATATAATTATTAAGTTACTGCTGTAAACCTCTCACTGACTGGAGTATCCCTTTGAGTGGTAATGTGGTATGTATTGCAGGAAAAACACCTTGTGATTACCAATACCTTCACTGCAAATAAGTTTGATGCCCATCATGGTTAGTCTGCAGGAAATATCTGTGACAAGCTCATAAGAGTGCCTGGTTTCAGGCTGCATAACTGATACTCCTGCATTTGCAGTGGAGGCCGACACACAAGGCGTGATGTGAACGATGAACGAACACTTACATGGAAGTTTGAAGGCAGAAGCAGCAGAACTTGTTGGCACAGTTTATGGTATGTTCAAGCTCTCACATCTGACAATATAGTCATCACGTCTCGTCAATGCATTTGCATGGAAACTAACTGTAATCTGGCTAACCAGTGTGTTAACTTGTTACAAATTTTATTCTTCAGATGCTCTTTAGACAGTAAAGCTCAGTGGTTTCTTTACAGCTTCGACATAAAACATTATATTAATTATGCATAAAATGCCCCATCTGCCTGTCATGCCTTCCTTCAAGGGATTCATTTTAGGCTTATATGCATTCAAAATGTACTGTATCAAAACATGACACTTTTGCATGTATAAGTACTTTCTCTGCTACTTTTGTGTTGCAAATCAGTGCATATATGCACACCATACCATTACACAACTGTGTTTATGTGAATCCATTTGAACTTGCTGCCATGTGGGTGATTAATTATGCAGCATGATTATATTGAGATGAAGTCCAACTGAACAGGCCTCCCAGGGCCCAGGGATAAAGTGTAGAGTCACTGGACTGGAGCTGTTTATGGTTTGTTAGAATGTTGCATTTTGGTCCTCCACATTTGCTCCAGTTCACTCGGCTGCATTTATAAATGAGTGACACAACTCGGTGCAGACAGTGCGGTGTACGAGTGAACATATGCATTATACATAGTAGATATCAAGATGGTGGTAAAATGAATGTCTGCAGAGGGTGAAATGAAGAAGATTCGAGCAGTCCTATACAGTTTAGATACTCCCCTCTACCCACATAATAATACTCTCTCTCTCTCTCTCTCACACACACACACACACTCACTCACTCACACACATTCACACACACAACCTTACTTTCTTGAATGTTATTCTACATCTTTAGATATTATACGCACAATTCGTGACCCTGAGAAGCCTGAGACGCTGGAAGAACTGAATGTCGTATACGAAGAGGGCGTCAGTGTTTGCCCCCTGAGTCTTGACAGCTTTGTCATAGTCATTGAGTTCAAGCCAACTGTCCCCCACTGCTCCCTCGCCACTCTCATAGGTAGGGTTGTGATCAGAAGGTTTTATTTCATGTAAAATTATCAAATATGTAATGGCCCCAGCATTGTATGACGAGAGACCATGTATACAAGTGCAAACCAGAATTGCGCTAACAAGAAACACATTCTCATTTTTAAATACTTGCACGTTGTTGTATGCATGTATTTTTATGCTTCAGTGATCACTGTACTAGCACTGAAATGGAATATAGCAAAAGTAGAACGATATCAAATTTTATAAAAAATCAGAAATGCGGAAGCTGTAGAAGCTATGTATCTCAAGATATTCAGAACTACATAGGACATATTTTTCAGTAAGCCCACAACAATGACCAATTATTTCACCATGGTCTGAAAAATAAATAAAATTAAATCTAAAACTCATGTGGAGTTTTATCATGTTATCCGCTTGTTGACAGAAAAGACAAATATTAAAATCTATGAATGAAGCCTAAATCAACTTGGTATATGCAAATATTAGAACATAATTCAATACCTTATGTTACTGTAATGACACCTTTTATTCCTCAGAGTAACATAATGTCTCTGACCGTGTTCTCTGCTATATCCTATACAGGGCTGTGTCTACGGGTGAAACTACTCAGATGTCTGCCTGACAAATACAAGGTAAGCACATCATAATTTCTTTATGTTTACAAACCTCACATTTGTTCTAAGCTGAGATGGCTTAAAAGTATGCTCCAAACAAATAAGCTTAACTTGACATCTCATACTATTTCCTGTGGTTCTGCTAACTAATAATGCTATAACTTGTAGATTTATTTATTTTCCCACTATATGCCCTGGTATAGATTAACACACTTCACACTATTTCATTTTGGATTTTAAAGTAGTTCTGGGGCCAGCCCCAAGACCTCCATAGCGTTGTGCAACACAACACTGTAAGAACCAGCACGAGTGTAAAGCATTCATTTCATCCTCCATCAAGTGTATGAACCAGTCACAGGAAATCAACGTATAATAGTCCCTACTGCTACATATATATATATATATACATATATATATATATACATATATATATATACATATATATATATGTATATATATAATTTATATATAATATTTTTTCCACATAACATTGCCATATTGTTTAAATATTATATTTATCTAGCTTAAAATATTGTTTTAGCATAATTATTCCAATATTTGATCATTAATGTTTTTGCTGTTGGAATGGCCGTCCACAATTCTATTTTATATACTACTAACAGCCACTGTTTACATACTTTATTTTATTGTGTACATAGTTCTACATACATTACTATACGAGTTAAATGTATTTTATATGCACCCTCCTCAGTGCAAAGTGTATCTCCATTATATGGATGGACAATAAAGTTATTATTATTATGTGACACGTCGTCCATCACTACCCAGCAGAAATACTAGGTTTTATAAAAATGCTGTATGTAATTAATAGTTTTTTTTCTGTTATCTTGACCCGCTACAGAGAGTTAAGTTGTGATCATTTGCTGCAGTTGGACATCTACATCAAGGAGGGGACCCATGACACGGAGAAAGAGAGTAAGTCAACGTTCTGTAGATTTTAAAAATAACTTACCAAAACAGAGATGTTTTGTTTACAGTAAAATCCAGTCATGACAGTACATTTGTCACCATCGTGCTAAATAAATTATTTTTCAGACACTAGGTGACTGGTAATGTAGTAAATGTACAATTAACAAACAATATACAGCCGTGACGATAATGTAAACAATAGACATTGGTATACATCTGGCAGACTTGTACCAATTTCGATATGTATGTGTATAATTCTGTATATGTGACCCCGGCTGACCAAATGAGTCGGGATTTGACATTTGGCGTGAGTGCCATCTGAAGCCAGATGGCATGATTTTTAGGTTTGTATGGAAAATAAATTTATAGCATCTGTTTTAACATTTCCAGCCATCCTACACTATTTATGCAAAATAATATGTGTATTTTAATGCAACCTAATGCAAGCTCTCTTGATTAACTAGCACAAAATGCAAAAGTTTAACTGCAGTTTTCTCCAGTTTTACTTTTTGACCCCTACCATACCTAATGTGACATAACTTCACAATGTTTGTAGTAGTCATACTTTTTGAAACACTGTAAAATACTTTTATCTCCTCTTTCCAAATATATAAACAAAGTATGTCGACATATTATATGGGTTGCATTTTGTTTATTGCATTTATGAGGGCATGTGCAATAGACAAAATGAAGCGAATATTGTTTGCGAGTGTAACTTAATTCGGGCATGTTACAAGGGGTAAAATCTTATCTTTTTTAAGTAGTGGTAAACGTGTTTTGCAGTTAACAAACAGATCAATGACAAGGAAAGAGTAGCAGCTGCTTTGGAGAACCCGAATCTTCTTGAGGTGGTCAATCGGTGCGTGATGGAGCCTGAGTGACCCTTTCTGTCCAGCCCCTTCTTGGACATTCCCTGGCACGACCCCTTGACCCTTCTGTCATAGGGATCGTCTCGAAATCACCATGTTACATGACAGTAATTTATGAAGCATGACTGTTGCTAGTATTATCGTTGTTACGAGTCTACTTGATGTTATGTGTAGCTGGTTTCCGGTAGGTTGTTATCTGTACCTCAGGGTGGAGTTAGAAATAATCTGTGGTTACAATCTCCTCACCAGGTGATGCACCATTTCTTTGGATCTCGCATATTGTATGAAGCATGTGAAACGCTTGCAAGCATTTGAAGAAGAGTAATGTGTGTTACTTGTTGCGTCTTACAAAATAGTTCTATTCTACTGAATGACAAACGCATGTTTTATGTTAAAAAAGCATTTGTCAATGAAGTTAGTTACCAGCTCATTGAAAATGAGGTTAAGCAATGTTACGTTTTCTACTCGTCATTTCATTTTTACTTATGAAAATATCACAAACGAGCTGTTAGCAATTAGCTCGCCAATTAGTAACGCAGTTACACAGCAGAATGTGCTTGTGCAAATTTCTATTAACTTATTAGAAAAAATTCTAATTTACTAAGACAATCATCTTAGCGCTGAGAACTTTCTTAAGTCTTAGCAGATTCATGAAAGTGGCCCCAGGCATCTAGTTACAGAGCACTGATATTTGTCAGGATTCACACCAAAGATGGGCGTCGGTCGAGAAAAAATGAATGTGCAGCCAACATCTGGTGGTGCATGAACACAATTTGCAGGTTGTTAAACAATGTGCACTTTAATTTACACACAAAATGTGTTAAATTAAACTTTCGTGTGTGTATATAATATTATGCCAAATGACTTTGTGATGCAGCAGTATTGTGTAGCACAAATCTTCTTGAGTGAGTATCATATGATATACTGTATATACAGATTTAAATACAATCATGGTTGATCATTGTTGCTCAATTGTACTGTTATTGCGATGTAATAAACTGTTGTTATATTCACACCAGAGTCACAAATAATCTACATTCTCACTCACTCACTCACTCAGCGTCCACTTCACGTGTCGGGGGGTATGAGAGAGTAACCTGTCCAGTTCTTTGTTTTCTTCCTAGGATGTTCTCTCACCGTCTGCATCTTGGCCTCTATTGTTCTCCGAAAGATTATCATGAAGCAGCATGGATGTTGATTGGATGAAAGGGACACGTCCCCCACTTTAAAATGTGGGTGTGACAGCATAAGAAATGGCCCCCAACTTTTTTTAGTTCGAAAAACTAATTTGCGAGCATATAGTGCGACTGATCACTCAACTCTCTTAAAAGCCACTACGTGGGTCTAGCAGCAAAACTCAAGAAATGAAGTTCCAATTATCCATTGGAAAATGTAGATCAATTGCACGTTGGCAGCAACAACACATTGTAAATGATGAATTCTTTATTGCCCTGTCACCCCTTGGGCAGCAGCCTGCTGCATAGGTGCTTATCACCTACAACAGAAGCGGCAGATTCAGGCACTTAGTGTAACTTAATCCCATTTGAGTGATGACAGATTTATTTACCAAAAGGTAGGATTGAAAATTCTTACACTGGAAACCCTGTAACCTCTGCACTGTTTCACTCTATGAATGAGACAGCCAGTCATAGGTCCTCAGTTTACCCTCCACATTTTCCAATATTGGGCAGACCATGGCCCCTTGGCTGCCCCTCTCATCACTCCACTGTTGATAGGATAATTTCAATATACAAATAAACAACCCCTTAAGGGTCTCTAAAACTCAAATTTTAAGTCCGTTATTTGTGCTTTAATTAAAGATTTGACCAATAAAATTATGTTGTGACTCCATACAAATACAAATTCAGTCAACATATTCAAATACATGTAGACAACATAACTATTTCAAATAGCATAAAAGAAAGGCCTTTTTAATTGTTTATTTTAGAATTAGCAAAACAGACCAACAATAAATATTTTTTAACAACTAAACGCATATCGGATTGACCCCCACTCAAGTGTAACCGATTGTGCTCCAGACATATGGAGATCCCTATCCAACTGTAGAAATGATGCTAAACTGTGCATGATACATAACATAGCAAATGGTTTAGTGGGTATACCAGCCAAAACATGTCTTATTCCTGTAAACACATGCAGCTTATACCTTACCACTTTAAAAAAATTCCCAAGTTCCATCCGACTCACCATGTTGTAAAACAAAACAGCCTGTAAGAACAATATCCAGACTTTGTATTATTCTACTTTTTAGACATAACTAGACCAGTTACTAGTTGAAGTTGTTCTTTTGCATGCAATACTGTTTACATGCACTAAGTAATTACTGTTCTGACATATTATTGCACCCAAAAAGAACAAAAATATTTCTGATTTTTCCTGTTCGTCCGGCTGTCTCCAAAGCGTGTTGAGGGTAGGCGGTATCTGGAAGAAGAAGAATGAGAAGACAGGTAAACCGAACTGATTAATAAATCCGGATTATTCCGTCTGCCTGATTTTTCTTCAGCTTCAGCAGAACCTGGCAGGACTTTAAGCTGGTGGCGACACCTAGTGATTGAGTAATTCCGCCAGGGCGCAAAAACAACAACAATTAACACAACAAAAGCCCGAGTGTTCGCGACCAGTGACACGCGGGAACGGGCCGCACAGTAGAATATGACAACTATGTATTGCGTGTATAATGCAGAAGTGTTAAAGTTACTTCTTGATTACTTCAATAGGCTTGTGACACACACACACACACACAGGTTTTTTAATTGCATGACACTTGGTCTTGAGAACTATACCCGGGCCCACTGTCACTGAGACGCTACACAGCACCATGCGAGTGCTAAATATAGCAGGTTTGCGGTTGACGTCAATAGAATAGGTCTCGAATCGAATGGTCGCGCTTTTAGACCACTGACCTATATAAACTAAAGTTATATAAAGATCAGTGTTTTAGACACACCCCAAAACAGACTGTTGAAAAGTCGTGATCGCCTTGCACGGAGATGGAAAAGTTGACAGGAAAAGTTGCATTAATTACTGGTACCATTCTCTAAGTCTCTCTTTAGCACAGTTGTCATACTTCACTTGTTTATGGATTATCGTGAGGCTACAGGTTGGACAAATGCTGCAGGCTCAGTATTCTCAGTAGAGAATAATGTCACTGTTTCATAATATTCTGCATTCAACATGAACTTGATGAAGTAATGTTTATAAACTGTTCACAGTGTTTCGTCACCGACTCCGACATCTCTTGTGCCAAATGCAAGACTGCTTTCTGCGTTACCTTCTCTTTATAAAACAATAACTTGGCGACCAATACAGCTAGACATTTGTGTTTGGTACTGTTGGAAAGCCCATAGATTTACCTTTCACATGGTACCTTTAACTCAAAAAGTGATTTTCCTACTTATACCTGATTTTGCTGTGTTGGGTCACATATTCTTGTTAACCCGCGCACACCAAAAATGTCTTCACCGTCCACAGATTAGAATAACCATCCTAAATTACCCTAAACACAAACTATTTCAATATACCATAACACATAGTTTGGTAAATTGTTAATGAAACACAGCTATGTTATAATATCGGTGAAACCTAGCTTAATATTGGTCAATTTTGTTTAATAAAACGACGTAAATAAAGTTCAACTTACAGCCAAGTTGGAGCCGCCATTCGATGACGTCAATCATAAAAATGCGCGCGAATCAGAGATTTAAAACAAAACGGTACCCAGATCCAAGTAAAAGAAACGACGCTGCAGCTACGCAAAAGTAAAAGAAACACCGCCGCATCAGATTTTGTTGTGAAGTGCCTATATCAACTGTAGTTTATGTGACAGTGGACAAGGCATTTTAAAATGTTGCCTTATTATTGCATTTTCATAAATACTTAAAACAAATTATCCATAATATTACTTATGATCTACACTGTGAAAATATAGAATTGTTATGAAGTTTTTATTTATTTTTTATTAAAAAAGACCTGTGATAATAGAAATGTGTTGTTGGAAATTAAGTTGTTTGCATAACACGTTTTCCAAAAATAGATTGCCATAGTTAGTTCAGATGTAAAACTACATTTGCCAACAGTTATCATGCTTACATGGAGTAAGTGAGAGAAAAAAACACAAACTAAAAATCGTGCATATTAAATATAACAAAGGCATATATGTAAAGGTGGTAACAGCAATGTTTTTTCTAAGCTAGGATCTGCAATGCAATTGATACAGCTTTTATAACGAATAGTAAAACTATGTGTGCATTATTCAGTTATATATTACTCAAGAATGCTTGTGGATTTATGTTGAGTTACCATAATGAATGCATGTTTTCAGAAACTCTATAACACTGTAAAACATTGTAAGATGTACACAATAAGTTATTTTAATATACTCATTACTCTGTATTCCCAGTCAGTGCAGTTCGGTTTGTTACAAGAAAGAAAATACTGTAGTATGCTTTTTTTAAACAGTTACAGTGTATTGACAAATGTGTTATTTTAGGTAAATTTCATTAACAAATTCACCCATACAGGATACATTGTTATATCAGTCAGGGCTATCTATGTCCATATACATTATTTTATATGTGTACTTGGTTACATACACTTGCTATAAATGTAAGTGATTAATATTTTGAAAATATTCTATTCTGTAATAGATTGTTGTCATTAATTTGAAAAATTATAATCAGTTAGTTTTCTAGCATGACATACTTTATGTAAGCTGTGTTTTATATAAATGAAAATTGTAAACCATATGCATTATTACACACGTTAGCTAATGTTTAAAACCAACTTGATATGAGATCGAATTTGCTATGTATATTCTGGTGGGTTATCTTTATTCTAGTGGGCTGTATGTTTTGATGGGTTATTTCTCTTCTGGTGGGCTGTGCTCTCTCTTGCTCTCTCTTTCTCTCTCTTGCTAATGTTATTGGTAATGACGTGTGTGTGTGTGTGTATGGCACACTTGGGGTGCGTGTGCGTGTGCGTGTGCGTGTGCGTGTGCGTGTGCGTGTGCGTGTGCGTGTAACTTAGGTCTACCGGTTTACTTTGCCCAAAGACTCAGTTTTGTTGTATTCGGGTTATTCAAAATTTGTGATTCGATAAAATCCCGGCCAACTATCAATATATGTAATATTTCAATAAACAATTATGTCAGTGCTGCATGTTACGGGACAAAATATAATTTACTTTTCCAATAATGCTACATCCATTAAGATATAAACTAAATAAAACTTGAACATTAAATTATTACTCACTCCCTCCCTGCATCTCTCCCTCCCTGCCTGCCTCCCGGTCTCCGTCTCTCTCTCCGTCTCTCTCCGTCTCTCTCTCTCTCCGTCTCTCTCTCTGTCTCTGTCTCGCTCTCTGTCTCCCGCTCTCTGTCTGTCGCTCTCTGTCTGTCGCTCTCTGTCTGTCGCTCTCTCTCTGTCGTTCTCTGTATGTCGCTCTCTGTCTGTACGCTCTCTGTCTGTCGCTCTACATTAGCAAGCCTTAGCATTAGCCAGCAAACCAATAATAGCATTAATATGGGTCTTAGGCAACGTGACATGCTTATGGCATGTATATGCTTAATCATATGGTATATATGTGTGTGGGCGGCAGCCAGAGCCAAACGGCATGTAAATATGTGTATTAATGGCAGAGTGGGGTATTAGTAATATGTGTAGGCCTTAATAAACCTTGTAAGGCAGCATACTGTAAAAGTAATATTGTGGCATTAGTAATAGCGATGTGTAAATACTCTGTCTCCCGCTCTCTGTCTGTCGCTCTCTGTCTGTCGCTCTCTGTCTGTTTCGCTCTCTCTTTGTCGTTCTCTGTCTGTCGTTCTCTGTATGTCGTTCTCTGTCTGTCGCTCTCTGTCTGTCGCTCTCTGTCGCAAAATAGCGATATGTAGGTAATAGCGTGTGTAAATATGCGTGTGTAGGCCAATAATAACTTTTTATTTTTCTCTCTTTATCTTTCTCTCTTGCTCTCTATCTCTCACGCTCTCTCACTCTCTTTCTCATTCTCGCTCTTTCTTTCGCTCTCCTCTCTCTGTCTGGCCTCTCTCTCTCTCTCGCTCTCTCTCTCTCTCTCTCTCTCTCTCCCTCTCTCTCTCTCTCTGTCTCTCGCTCTCTGTCTCCCGCTCTCTGTCTGTCGCTCTCTGTCTGTTGCTCTCTCTTTGTCATTCTCTGTCTGTCGCTCTCTGTCTGTTGCTCTCTGTCTGTCGCTCTCTGTCTGTCGCTCTCTGTCTCACGCTCTCTGTCTCTCGCTCTCTGTCTCTCGCTCTCTGTCTCCTCTCTCTCTCTCTTTATCTTTCTCTCTTGCTCTCTCTCTCTATCTCTCACTCTCTCTCTCTCTCTCTCGCTCTTTCTCGCTCTTTCTTTTCGCTCTCTCCTCTCTCTCTGTCTGGCACTCTCTTTCTCTCGCTCTCTCTCTCTCGCTCTCTCTCTCTCTCTCTCGCTCTCTCTTTCGCTCTCGCTCTCTCTCTCTCACTCACCTTCATGGGGATCACCACCTCTTATCCACCAATCACGTCTCTCTCTACCATCTCTTCCAGTTCCTGTCTTGTAGACAACCAAACATGACATATTAGATGGAAGACTCCAACTTTCCTAAAATAGCAGTCTTTGAAGTATGACAACTCCCATGCCTTGATTATATACATTGATACATACACAAAGTTGACGATAGTTCGATGCATTTCAGAGATGTCACAAAAGCAGCTGAACTTATTAAATAGAATCAATGCGTGTGCACACAACATGTAATGTTTGCGTAAGGAACACCAGCAGGATGTGAACCTGCCACACACCACTGAATCGATATTACCCTAAACTATCCATATGAACAAAATGGTTAGATAAACAACTGACAATGCATTTGCATTTCAACACAGTATTCTAAATGCAATCTGTCACAACTGTATTTTATATTATTAGAAAATTTTAATTTATATCATCTGACAGGAATACATAATTATAAAAAATCTAAAAACAAGTATGCACAAATTCACTTTTTTGTGTAACACTGCTAACTTTGTTTTGAACTCTTCTTTTGTGGAAACACATCATCCGTCACCATGGCTATCAAACACCCTATTTGAGCGATTGTTTCTACCTGAAAAAGTGACAAATTACAAAACCAGTACAGTTGTTTCCCACAAGCATGAGTTCTTAATGGTGGTTATTACAACAGGACATTTTGCATTGCCTAACACTATCCAACATTTTCTCTAGTTGATTATCCTCTGTATGTCTAATGATATCCCAAATATGAATAGGGTATGTGTCATTTAATACATATTAGTTTTTATGTGGGGTAAAATAGTTATGACATTGCTTTATTGACTAATACATTGTAACTTTATAATAAGACTGACGTAGACTTGTTCAAATTAGTGTCTTCGCAAGAGTGACACTGTTGGTGGCATTGCAGTCAAGTAACAATTCTTATTTACTCTGCTCATTTCTCCTGTTCAAGGTTTCTGTTTGTGGCCATATTCTCCCGGTCTGGCCTGGTCATATCCTTTTTTCTTGTTCAGTGTCTCTGTGCCAGGTGGCCTTCTAATAGTTATTAAAATATAATGAACAAAAGCAAAATAATAAAATCCATCAATACATAGATGTATTTTAAAGCCTACATGAAAGTCCTCCAAGATATAGTTAAGCAGTAACTACTATTTATTACAGGTTCAAGCATTTTTATATCTTTCAATAATATATTTTTCCACAAACAAAACGTAGAACGAATTAATTAAAATTTATCGTGAAAACAGAATTTTTTAAAGATAAAATCATGTAATTTATAATATTTATATAATATAAAAAGAGGGTATCCGGAAGTGGGAGACACTGGGAACATTCTGCCTATAGTACACCAGTACATAGTACAGTATCTAATGTATCTACTTGGGCTCGGGACTCCGCTTTGGTTGCTCCTTACAACGTTCCCCTGGCGAGAAATGTCACGACCTTCAACCCTCACAACTGACCACTGTGCTACGAGAAAGGGAGGGAGTATCTGCCCCTAAGCCCGGCGTTCCATTGCCGGATGTGACCCTCCATATTGCGAGCATCACGTGATACACCCTTTGCCACGAGGCATCAAATACACATCAGTTACAATTATAGTAGCAATTTCCTTTCCTTATATACCATATAGTATTTGACTGGCGAGATTGTGGTGTCGTTCATCCATGCACAGTTATGGATAGGTATGTTTTTCAATAGGCGACGTGAAACCAAGATGGCGCATACATCGTCGCCATTTTGTCCTTCATAAAATGTAACAAGGAATTACTTTAAAATGTTGATACATAATTCGTATAATTCCATATAACTTAAATTGGTAAACAAGAATACATAACATCAAATAATAAACATATAACAGATGTAGACTAAGACAAATTTAGTTATTTTATTTAAGATATTATCGACACCAATCAGCATAGTGATCGTAATTTTTTTCCACATGCGTGTTGGCTTAAACAGGCAAAACGTCGTTTATATGTTATATTATATCATATGATACACTAAACATGTTAACATGTGTACCTATAATTATTCATCCATTCAGATTTATGGATAGGTATGTTTTATAACAGGCGACGTGAAACCAAGATGGCGCACACATCGTCGCCATTTTGTCCTTCATAAAATGTAACAAGGAATTACTTTAAAATGTTGATACATAATTCGTATAATTCCATATAACTCAAATTGGTAAACAAGAATACATAACATAAAATAATAAACATTTAACCAGGGAATTGGGGACCTCAACATTGCGGGAAACATAATTAGCGATGACAAGCAAAAAGCAGAAGCCTTAGGCAATCAGTTCAAAAGTGTCTTCACATATGAAGGAAATTCCAAGCTGCCAAATCTGAATGACAGCCCACATGGAAAAATACCCGAATTAACAATTTCACTTAAAGGAGTACATGACCAACTATCAAAAAGTAACACCTCTAAATCGCAAGGACCAGATGGCATTCCACCATGGTTTCTAAACAGATATGCCTACCACCTAACACCAATAATACATGATATCTTCCAATCATCAGTTGACTCTGGTCAAGTCCCCAAAGCCTGGAACGAAGCAAACATAACAGCAATTTTCAAGAAAGGAAACAGGGCAGAAACTTCAAACTACAGACCAATATCCTTAACACCTGTGATTTCTAAACTTCTTGAACACATAATTCATAGCCACATCACGAAACACCTTGAACAACATCACATCCTAACTGACCACCAACATGGTTTTCGTGCAAAAAGGTCAACAGAAACTCAATTAATTCAAACTGTCCATGACATAAGCAAATATCTAGATGAAAAGAAATCTGTAGACATGGCCATTCTAGACTTCACTAAAGCATTCGACAAAGTTCCACATAAAAAGACTAATCCACAAACTAAAATACTATGGGATCACAGGCCCAATATCGTCATGGATAGAAAGCTTCCTTGCAGAAAGAACTCAACAGGTTGTAATAAATGGATCAGCATCCAAACCAATTAAAGTCACCTCAGGGGTACCACAGGGAACCGTACTGGGGCCCTTACTTTTCTTACTGTACATAAATGATCTACCCAACAATCTCACTTCAAACGTTCGCCTTTTTGCAGATGACTGCCTACTATATCAACCAATTAAATCAGACAATGACATTTCTCTCCTCCAAAATGATCTAATCAAACTTGAGGAATGGCAAAACACCTGGATGAAATTCAATCCCACCAAATGCTTCACAATGACATTAGCCTCAAGAAAACCGACACAAAATATTTACACCTTCTGTGGCCAACAACTTAAATCTGTTCAATCACATTGTTATCTTGGTGTACAAATATCAAATACATTAAATTGGACAGCACAATGCAACTCAGTCGCTAGGAAAGCACAACAGACTCTAGGAGTCATTAGGAGAAATCTAAATCAATGCCCAACCCACATTAAGTCAATAGCCTACACAACCCTTGTCCGACCAATACTTGAATATGCATCAGCATCATGGGATCCACACTGCCTAAAACATATTAAAACCTTAGAAAGAATCCAAAGACAAGCTGCCAGATTTTGTACACATAACTATTCTAGAGAACCAGGAACAGTAACCCAACTTTTTAAAGACCTCCAGTGGGACACCCTCCAAACAAGAAGAAAAATTAAAAAAGACTTAGCATAATATACAAAATGGAACATAACCTTATAGATATCCCGCTAGATCACTATCCAACACAACACTAGAACCTCACGTAAACATGACAGTCAGTTCTTGCAAATTAGATACTCTGCAAACATATTTGGAAGCAGCTTCTTCCCAACAACAATTAAGGAATGGAATTCTCTCCCCTCAAACACTGTCTCAAGTAAATCACTAAAATCATTTCAGAATAGTTTAATCCAACATTTTAACAATTAAGTCAGATGACCCACCATGCGCACTGGCGTGATGTGTCCCTAGGACATTTTGCCAGTTAAGATACAGATACAGATACAGATAGAACATATAACAGATGTAGACTAAGACAAATTTAGTTATTTTATTTAAGATAATTATTATCGACACCCATCAGCATAGTGATCATAATTTTGTTTTCCACATACGTGTTAGCTTAAACAGGCAAAAGCACTCGTCCCAACAATGATAGTGACTTTAGGACAACAACTAGAAATGATCGAAGCTAGGCAACCTTTCTCATCGGAGTAAGCAATGAATTTAAAGATCTTAAAGATAATATGATATCGGACAGGGAGACAATGCAAAGACTTTAGAAGCCGCATATAACGAATAAAACATGGAGACCTAGTCTCAATCATTGCTAATCAATCCTGAACACATTGTAATTTTGTGGTGCTGTTAAAGGTAAAACTATGGTAGAGGGGATTACAACAGAAACATGCATTGAATCACGAATATGATTATATAACAATAATGGAACGTACGAGCATTAGTTGTCTTTCCACCACAAACCATAAACGTTCATACCTTCGAGTAATTGCATCGTCGAATCTGTGCCCGTCGTCGTTGTGTTTCGGCATCTGTTGATATCCTAGTGTCTGCTGACATCTTAAACTGCACCATGTGTACAGCTTAGTTGAGATCAACTGTCACACTACATTGAGCGTCAAACGTGCATTGTGTGCTGCACTCGTCCCCAATCGAACACACCAAGAAACAGACGAAGTTGGCCTTGCACTGTTAACCTGGAAAACTACATTTTGACACAAACGATTCCATGCTATTGGTCGTTGAACCCTTCAATCATTTGTTAATAGAAATAAATGTCACGTGCAACTGTGCAAGTCACCGATATGGTGAAGTTACATGTTGTCAACCCCTTCGTTGTGACGTAGCAGCAAAACCATTATAGGAGGCCGCAAGCTATGCCAAGAATGTCCAAAACCAATTGACGGATTGCATTGTCTGTGTTAAACTGTGATCATGTCAATGAAGCATGGCAGGTATTACACAATTGCTTTGTATGGCATAAATAGCTTCGAAGTTCGTGTGAATATGTGCAAATAGCCATGACCGAATCCATGTGCGACTTAATGAGAATAAGAGAATGGGTAAAAAACGAGTGGCGGGCGAAAACGTGGAGGAAGAGTGGTGTAAATGAGTGGTGTAAATGAGTGGTGTAAATGAGTGGTGTAAATGAGTGGTGTAAATGAGCAGAGAAGAGTGCGAAAGAATAGGGAAAATGGGACAGATAGACAGACAGAGAGAGAGAGGGGGGAAAGAGAGAGAGAGAGAGGGGGAGACAGAGAGACAGAGAGAGAGACAGAGAGAGACAGAGAGAGACAGAGAGAGACAGAGAGACAGAGGAGGGAGGATCGGAGGAGAGAGAGAGAGAGATGGAGGGAGAGACAGAGAGAGAGAGAGAGACAGAGAGAGAGACACAGAGAGACCCAGAGAGAGACAGAGAGAGAGAGAGGGACAGAGACAGAGAGAAGAGAGAGAGAGAGAGAGAGAGAGAGAGAGAGAGAGAGAGAGAGAGAGAGAGAGAGAGAGAGAGAGAGAGAGAGAGAGGGAGGGAGGGAGGAGAGACGAGAGAGACACAGAGACACAGAGAGACAGAGAGACAGAGAGAGACAGAGAGAGAGACAGAGAGAGACAGAGAGACAGAGAGACAGAGAGACAGCGAGACAGCGAGAGAGAGACAGTGCGAGACAGAGCGAGACAGAGCGAGACAGACAGAGAGACAGACAGAGAGACAGACAGACGGAGAGACAGACAGACATAGAGAGAGAGAGAGAGAGAGACAGAGAGAGACAGAGAGACAGAGGGAGAGAGACACAGAGAGACACAGAGAGACAGAGAGAGAGACAGAGAGAGAGACAGAGAGAGAGGGGGAGAGAGAGGGGAGAGAGAGGGAGAGAGAGAGCAGAGAGAGACAGAGAGACAGAGAGAGAGAAACACAGAGAGACAGAGAGACACATAGAGACACAGAGAGACCGAGAGAGAGACAGAAGAGAGAGAGACAGAAAAAGAGAGACAGAAAGAGAGAGACAAGAGAGAGAGAGAAGAGAGAGAGAGAGAGAGAGAGAGAGAGAGAGAGACAGACAGAGAGACGAGAGACAGAGAGACAGAGAGACAGAGAGACAGAGAGACAGAGAGAAACAGAGAGAAACAGAGAGAAACAGAGAGAAACAGAGAGAAACAGAGAGAAACAGAGAGGAGGCAGAGAGAGACAGACAGAGACGGAGAGGGAGCGAGAGTGAGAGCGAGAGAGGGGGAATGTGAATGTGAATGTGAAGGGAAGGGAAGGGAAGGGAGGGAAGGAAGGAGCTAGGGAGGAGGCAGGCAGGCAGGCAGGCAGGCAGGCAGGCAGGCAGGCAGGCAGGCAGGCAGGCAGGCAGGCAGGCAGGCAGGCAGGCAGGCAGGCAGGCAGGCAGGCAGGCAGGCAGGCGAGGAGGAGGAGGGAGGGAGGGAGGGAGGGAGGGAGGGAGGGAGGGAGGGAGGGAGGGAGGGAGGGAGGAATAATAAGTGAGTAATAATTTAATGTTCAAGTTTCATTTAGTTTATATCTTAATGAACGTAGCATTATTGGAAAAGTAAACTATATTTTGTCCCGTAACATGCAGCACTGACATAATTGTTTTGGCGTATCATGTTTATTGAAATATTACATATATCGATAGTTGGCCGGGTTTTTTATCGAATCACAAATTTGGAATAGCCCGAATACAACTGAGTCGTTGGCAAAGTAAACCGGTAGACCTAAGTACTGCCGTTACACACACACACGCACGCGCACGCATGCACACACACACACACACACACACGTTGCTAAAATATGAAGTACCTGAAAATAACTGTCGTAGTACAACCACGTAACTATTATTAACATACAACACTGGTTGTTCAATTACATACGCGCATCTTTAGCGCTGAACTGCCACGCCCTGTAAGCTATATACATTCACTTGCCACGCCGGTCTTCCTAACGTATAAAGTATGACATTTAGTTATATGTGTAGCTTGATGATATATCAAAATATAATAACATGCAAAAACATGTAATACAAGAAACTTAACACATACATAAAACTAATAATGTAAATGCAACAAAACAATCTTACCAGGCCGCTGGTGATAATTTACTACTGGGTCCCGTACTGGATGTTGACTGGTCGCTGGCCCAGGACACATGTGCCTAACAGGGTGTCCACTTTGTCCAACTGGGCGTGATTTTACACACTAGTGCCCTCTGGTGACTATGAGTATCCACCAGGATTTCATGACAACGAGATAGATGACTAGCTCTGAGGTGCAGATTAGACAATTAAGTAACACCCTAGTATTATTAACCCAATTCACTATTTATAGAATTAGTATATAAAGTATAAAATTACGTAATTAATAAACTAAAACTTCGTTTGCGTGTTTTCTGTGAAATTATTTATCCAATGTTCGTGCGAATTACAAATTGACCACAATTCATCTACAATGAATCGGAATGCAATCGCACAATATAATACGCGGTTAAAATAATAAGTTCTTTTTATCAATTCATGCGAATTAATTAACATTGAACAAAATACTATTACAATTACTCGGAATACGACCGCACATTAACGCAGTTAAAATGGCAAATTTGTGTGAGCGTCACTTGCTTTTCATAAAGGTTTTCTTCCAAATTAGCGACACTACATAAGACGTCTGTTAAAAACAGCAACAGTTCTCTTGTACACCGAATGCTGAAAAGAACGCTGGCACACTCCCATAATTGTCGACATGTTAGCAAAAAGTAAAAATCTCTGTACACGACTTCATTTAAGTTTCATATAATTATTTAAATATTTACTGGTTATTTTTGCATTTCAGGTGTTTCACGTGTCCGTCCTGTTCGCCGGTGGAATCGCTACGCTTCGGTGCGTTGCTATTCAGATTCGGTTGTTATAATTATTTTTGAGGGTGTGTATGGCTGCAGTGAATTTGTCGATATGTTGTTAAATCATAACAATTACATTAAGGCTAAGAATGTTTGCTCAGCTCAGTGTTCAATACTGCATGTTTCTAGGGACATCTTTTACCTGACGTCACTGAGACGCCGGATTAACGATTAGCGAATGGCAACCGAAACACCGGCTCGCGATCTCTGATCGACCATCGTCTTCACCCACGGCAACGGCGCGTCATGGCACCAATGAACGTCGTTTGAAGCGTCCTTTGCCTTTAGCACACTGTAGGCCCCACGTGCACCGAAACTGGATCTTTTTTCAAACAATTATTACATCCTATGATATATTAAAAAATAAATGTTATGACTATGTTATGTATGTGGTGGGATGGATTGGATTATAGTGAGGATGCTTTCTCGCTAAAACGCACATATCATATTGCATGCAACAACAATTACTTTTTACCTTTCACATTCTGCATGTACCAGAATATTATACATTTATTTTTAATCACAGTATCATGTAGACTCTGTTACCAACACTCATTTGTAAGGTAAACAATTACTTGTTACCTTTCACATTCTGCATGTACCAGAATATTATACATTTATTTTTAATCACAGTATCATGTAGACTCTGTTACCAACACTTTCATTTGTAAGCTAAACAGGAATGCAGAAATACCGTTACAATATATAACAGAACAGCACCGACTTACCCGATTAAACACACTATTTCTTATGGTTATGTCTGTTAACATTACAATATACTCAAGCAGTACAGATACCAACACAATCCATGTGTTAAACTTACCCATCTGTCTATTGTAGTGTGTTTTCACAATTTGCAGAACTCATCATACAAATATCACAAGTAAGTTATTTACAAGAACTGAAATGTACAGCCAACCAAATACATGTTCGTGCTATTCATAAGGTCCAGTTTGTCCCACTACTAAAGAGAAGAATGGCCCCTCTCTGTCAAATGATTGATCTGTATGCATGCTGTGATCATGTCAGTCTTACAGGTTTTACGAGGCTACCTTCAAACAGTCATCATTGCTAGAAAACTTGCTGACCTTTCTAAGCTGGCACTGAGGGATGTTTGTTGTCCTCAGTGCCTGTCTCCTTAACTTCTTTTACGTCCTCAACTAACAAGACATGACTGCACTCAATGTTCACATTTCATCACGATGCTTTGTTAATTCATACCTGACCTATTGACATATATAAATACAAATCTGTGCCAGCAGATTTTACAACGTTAACATGCGCATAACGTTTGTATGTCATTAATGTCAGCAGTGAAATTAAAACAAGTTTATCAACAAAGGACCACCAACAGTGCCTCTAGGCAGCAATGTTTTATGCAGTGCTATACTAAACCAACATCTGTACGCAGGCCTATATATGTTACATCGCCATGGCAACAACACAATATCAACGGTTTTATCACATGTACTTGACAAACAATAATTCTCATTTCCCGAGAAATGTCATATTTCCACTGCAATAAAACAATGATTTTATCACACGTTCATTGTACTCAATTATGACTGTTCATTTCTAGTGGTTTTCCGTGTTGCTGCAGTGGCGCCCCCTGCCTGCCGAACACGTTCTGAATGCGAGTGCACCTTGTGGAACATGTCGCGGAACTTGTTGTGTGGAAAGAGCGTTTCTAGGATGCCTTCTAGGATGACATAAAGGAGTCGTTTGTTGAGACGTTGTTGCTGCACCATTGTGAAGACCCGAGTCACTCCTTGTCGTGTTGTCTCACTCCCAATCAATGTTCGCAACTCATCTACCAACACGAACACATCACAGTCAGTTACTGCTGGCTGTCATTTTGTGAAGTAACAACAACACATGTATCCAAGAATCAACATGTCAGCAGTAGAGTGTTTGACTTATGAATTGTCGTGCAATAATAATAATATAATTCATGTATATAACTGCATTATCAACATTGTCAGTAAAGGCAAAGCTTATTCGGGGTCACACGCAAAATTTTCTGTGATATACCGGGCACAAGAATTTGCCTAATGAAACATACCACCTGGGACATTTTTATCAAGACCTTTCCTCAGATACCTCCTTCTGTATTTGAAATATACACAGGATCTGGCATGCTTTAACAAATACCCAGGTAATTCCAACAGTAATTCTCATCAGTGATTTTGGGGTTATTTTGGTCATGCGTGTTTGAACTACAACAGCAAAAAGGATATTAATTAATTTAACACCTTTGACCAAAACAGCTTTTCCTTAACCAAGGCTGCTATAGGGAACATTTCAAATAAGAAGGAACAATATATACTGTTGGGGGAAATGGTGAAAACACGAAACAACCCCGAGACCAACACGAACTGAAGTTCTCACCTGAGACACTACTGAGCATCTTAGCCTTACAGACAACTCTGGTTCTCAACTTTGTGTTTTCATCCCTAGGTGTGTGTGGCTCAGCCAAAGTCCCATTGGGCCAAAACGCATCCCTGGAACAGCAATATAGAGGTAGAAATGTCCTACACCCACGTCCTGTCTTGTTTGTAATTGTTAGTGACTGTCTGTGTAGGAATGAAAGACTGTTCCACAAATGAGCTGAACTTCTGATATAAGTAGGTTTCTGTTCTCATTGAAATGATTATAATCTACAATGCTTTTAAAAATGTGACATGACCATGTGTTTTACAAATCACTTTAATCAGCACTGACAACTTGTTGATAACATATTTTATTATTTTTAAATCACATAACATTTAACAAACAAATGCCACTTTCAAGTAACAAAATGGACATGACAAAAACATCTACACAAGTGGCACTTTTTACCTGGACCAACAATCCAGGAACACTGGCATCCACCGTCTCAGATACAATCTCAGAAATAGAACTTCCAATCACAAGTTTTAATCACAACTACTTGCATATCCTTTTATATGCATGATCCATTTTCATGGACTCCTTTTGTCTCCTTCATCCAGACAGACTCACTGGACACTGCTTAGAGGGTGAATGATGTTATTTTATCATTAATAAGTGTCTGTGTTTCTGCAATAACTTAATCACTTGACACTCACCTGAAGCTTCGGATGTTCTCAGCGATCTGTTCTGCCGATGTCAACCACTCTACGTGGTCGACTATCTTCCTAGACAACATCACAGGTCCACATGAGCACATGTATTCATGAAAACACCACGATCAATACATATTAAAATCACAGTTCATCAAAACAAATCTATGAAGTGAAGAATAGAATGGTGGAATAGACATGATTTATACTAAATAGCATTATCTTAAAACATACTGTTTATTTAAACAAAACTTTAACCACTTGGCAATAAAATAGGAGCATCTAACCTAACATTTGTACATCTTACTTAGCAACCATTGACATTTTGAAGAGAGCAATTTATCACTTAGTAATTATATATGTATATATAAAGTGAAATGACAGAAATGAAAAATTTAACTAACTCATGGGACATAAAAGGTTAACGCATGTGTAACTAACCATCTACCACGTACTTGTTGAAACTGTCACCAAAGACAGTCTTGACAATCTGTCGGAGGATCGCAACGATCCGTCGATTCAGCCATTGTCCCCGACTCTTCAGGTCAAACACTTCGTCCATCAACAACAACATAATCCGCAGTGGGATGTTCTCCTCGACCCCCTGGTGGCAAACATGTGCATCATAACTCAGTGACTGGATTTTGTCAGTGGCGGTTTCAGCTGCATTAAAACATTTGATTCTTTTTATCAGCCATCAAAGAGTTTCTTGGGGCAAATTTTCTATCTACAGTCCATGTATTATCATGTAAAATACAGCGTGGCATCATGGGATGCATTGAGTGGCATCATGGGATACATTGAGTGGCATCATGGGATACAGTGAGTGGCAACACGGGATACATTGAGTGGCATCACAGGATACAGTGAGTGGCAACATGGGATACATTGAGTGGCATCACGGGATACAGTGAGTGGCAACATGGGATACATTGAGTGGCATCATGGGACACAGTGAGTGGCAACATGGGATACATTGAGTGGCATAATGGGACACATTGAGTGGCATCATGGGACACAGTGAGTGGCAACATGGGATACATTGAGTGGCATAATGGGACACAGTGAGTGGCAACATGGGATACATTGAGTGGCATCATGTGACACAGTGAGTGGCAACATAGGATACATTGAGTGGCATCATGGGACACAGTGAGTGGCAACATGGGATACATTGAGTGGCATCATGTGACACAGTGAGTGGCAACATGGGATATATTGAGTGGCATCATGGGACACAGTGAGTGGCAACATGGGACACAGTGAGTGGCATCATGGGACACATTGAGTGGCATCATGTGACACAGTGAGTGGCAACATGGGATACACTGAGTGGCATTATGGGATACATTGAGTGGCATCATGAGACGCCATAAAAGACATCACTGGATATGTGAGTGTGCTTTACAATGCCAGACACAGACATTGTGTCACACTTAATCTACACACCTGTGTGGGATTACCTGACCTACACACCTGCCCACAGGTGAAGGACTCACCTTGTCTCCCAGACATGCTCCCACCTTCCCCGACTGCTGTAGATCTCCCTTGAGGTCACGTGACAGGGGCGCCTACAACATCAGGCAGACAGTGGGGGTAAACCACAAACTAACAACCCTGTTTAATTTCTGTTAACTGTTGGAGCACTTTGAGTGCATTTCTCTGCAGCAACATGACTTGCTGCCTCTGCCTGTGTGCTCGAGGGTGTTGCTCCTACCTGAGTGGACACTATTCACCAACCATGAGACGCCAATGTCTGGGAATGGTCTGTTTCTACATGGGTAGGTATAACGTTTGTTAAATTATGCTACTATCTAAACTGACTTGATGTTATTATATACAATACATTGTCTGTTGCTTAGTGTCAACCGCTGGGGTTGTTTATATTAAGAATTCAACATATGAGGGGCATGTGGTGTAACATTAAGTTCATTTTGGCACATTCTGTCATCAGGGCAACCATTGCTATCGGATAACCTAATTACTGATTTGACTAAGTATTAATAATAATAATAATAAAGCTTTATTGCCATATTCAACGTGCATTACATGATGAATTGGAATGTAGTCTGGCGTTGACTCATATAGTGCCTATATATACAATAAAATGAAATATGGCAAATAAATATAAGATATATATATATATATATATATATATATATTATATAAGATATACATTGTACATAATTTGTTCTTTAAAATGTTTTTAATATAATAAATAAATAAAGACAAAATTAAAATAATAGATTATCTATTTAACAATAATTGTGGTGTAAACTAGTTAATAAATAAATATATATAAAATGTCCTTTAAAATTTTTTAAATATATATATATATATATATATATATATATATATAAATTATCTTTAAAAATTTAATTTAAATTAGTAAACACATTATAAGAGGACTAAAATATCATTTAAAATTAAATTTAATTGCGTCCAATTTTGTTTAAAAATTTATTTATACAATTATTAAGTTAAGCTAAAATTTCAGGAGAGGAGAAGATTGTTATCTTTGTTGAGTTGATTGTTATTCACAGTTGTTTTGTCAATCACTTTGATTGACAGGTGTCACTTACCCCCTTGACATGCAGCATCCTGCCGACACCGTCCAGCATGTTGTTGGGAATACTGCGGAGACCGCCAGAGACACGAGCGACTCCATCAGCAAAGTTGTCTGGCATTGCCTTCATCATATTACCAACATTCTTGACAGACGCCTTGAACGGGTTGACTAGCTGTTGCAAAAGTCAACATCACAGTGTTTGGAGGTGCAGAAAATGTCATCGTAAAATTATTTATAGACAATAGTAAAATGCCTAAATTTGTATTAAAAATGGGAAAACAAAAAGGATGGTAAAGGGGAAGGTAAAAGGATGGTAAAACAGGTAAAAGGATGGAAAGGGGAAAAAGGATGGTAAAAACAGGTAAAAGGGTGGTAAAAGGGAGGGAAAAGGATGGTAAAGGGCGAGGTAAAAGGATGGTAAAAGGGTAGGTAAAAGGATGGTAAAAGGCAGGGAAAAAATGGTAAAAGGGGAGGTAAAAGGATGGTAAAGGAGAGGTAAAAGGATGGTAAAGGACGAGGTAAAAGGATGGTAAAGGAGAGGTAAAAGGATGGTAAAGGACGAGGTAAAAGGAGGTAAAGGAGAGGTAAAAGGATGGTAAAGGACGAGGTAAAAGGATGGTAAAGGAGAGGTACACATGTATTAACAAACACGTATTGGTACAGACTTTTTTATTTTTATATTTGGGTTATCCAATAGTATGTGTAATGTAATAAGCATGCAAGGTAAATATGAATCAGAGAGAAAAAGAAGAAAAAAAAGAAGATGTAAGATTAATCATTAACCTAAGGTAAAATGATGGTAAAGGACGAGGTAAAAGGATGGTAAAGGACGAGGTAAAAGGATGGTAAAGGATGAGGTAAAAGGATGGTAAAGGACGAGGTAAAAGGATGGTAAAGGATGAGGTAAAAGGATGGTAAAGGATGAGGTAAAAGGATGGT
The DNA here is from genome assembly GCA_025642075.2 of Ridgeia piscesae. Lineage (NCBI taxonomy): Eukaryota > Metazoa > Annelida > Polychaeta > Sabellida > Siboglinidae > Ridgeia > Ridgeia piscesae. Next base: position 183,828 of record JAODUO010000805.1, on the reverse strand, counting down.
AAAGGACGAGGTAAAAGGATGGTAAAGGATGAGGTAAAAGGATGGTAAAGGACGAGGTAAAAGGATGGTAAAGGATGAGGTAAAAGGATGGTAAAGGACGAGGTAAAAGGATGGTAAAGGATGAGGTAAAAGGATGGTAAAGGACGAGGTAAAAGGATGGTAAAGGACAGGAAAAGGATGGTAAAGGAGGGTAAAAGGATGGTAAAGGACGAGAGTAAAAGGATGGTAAAGGATGAGGTAAAAGGATGGTAAAGGACGAGGTAAAAGGATGGTAAAGGATGAGGTAAAAGGATGGTAAAGGACGAGGTAAAAGGATGGTAAAGGAGGTAAAGGAGGTAAGGAGGTAAGCGAGGTAAAAGGATGGTAAAGGATGAGGTAAAAGGATGGTAAAGGACGAGGTAAAAGGATGGTAAAGGATGAGGTAAAAGGATGGTAAAGGACGAGGTAAAAGGATGGTAAAGGACGAGGTAAAAGGATGGTAAAGGACGAGGTAAAAGGATGGTAAAGGATGAGGTAAAAGGATGGTAAAGGACGAGGTAAAAGGATGGTAAAGGATGAGGTAAAAGGATGGTAAAGGACGAGTAAAAGGATGGTAAAGGATGAGGTAAAAGGATGGTAAAGGACGAGGTAAAAGGATGGTAAAGGACGAGGTAAAAGGATGGTAAAGGACGAGGTAAAAGGATGGTAAAGGATGAGGTAAAAGGATGGTAAAGGACGAGGTAAAAGGATGGTAAAGGATGAGGTAAAAGGATGGTAAAGGACGAGGTAAAAGGATGGTAAAGGATGAGGTAAAAGGATGGTAAAGGACGAGGTAAAAGGATGGTAAAGGACGAGGTAAAAGGATGGTAAAGGACGAGGTAAAAGGATGGTAAAGGACGAGGTAAAAGGATGGTAAAGGACGAGGTAAAAGGATGGTAAAGGACGAGGTAAAAGGATGGTAAAGGACGAGGTAAAAGGATGGTAAAGGACGAGGTAAAAGGATGGTAAAGGATGAGGTAAAAGGATGGTAAAGGACGAGGTAAAAGGATGGTAAAGGATGAGGTAAAAGGATGGTAACAGGAAAAGAACAAGGATGGTAATAGGAGAGTAAAGAGAATGGGTGTATGCAGCATGTAGCAGACCAGTTGGTGTATGCAGCATGTAGCAGCCAGTTGGTGTATGCAGCATGTAGCAGACAGTTGGTGTATGCTGCATGTAGCAGACAGTTGGTGTATGCAGCATGTAGCAGACAGTTGGTGTATGCTGCATGTAGCAGACAGTTGGTGTATGCAGCATGTAGCAGACAGTTGGTGTATGCAGCATGTAGCAGACAGTTGGTGTATGCTGCATGTAGCAGACAGTTGGTGTATGCAGCATGTAGCAGACAGTTGGTGTATGCAGCATGTAGCAGCCAGTTGGTGTATGCAGCATGTAGCAGACAGTTGGTGTATGCAGCATGTAGCAGACAGTTGGTGTATGCAGCATGTAGCAGACAGTTGGTGTATGCAGCATGTAGCAGCCAGTTGGTGTATGCAGCATGTAGCAGACAGTTGGTGTATGCAGCATGTAGCAGCCAGTTGGTGTATGCAGCATGTAGCAGACAGTTGGTGTATGCAGCATGTAGCAGCCAGTTGGTGTATGCAGCATGTAGCAGACAGTTGGTGTATGCAGCATGTAGCAGACAGTTGGTGTATGCAGCATGTAGCAGCCAGTTGGTGTATGCAGCATGTAGCAGACAGTTGGTGTATGCAGCATGTAGCAGCCAGTTGGTGTATGCAGCATGTAGCAGCCAGTTGGTGTATGCAGCATGTAGCAGCCAGTTGGTGTATGCAGCATGTAGCAGCCAGTTGGTGTATGCAGCATGTAGCAGACAGTTGGTGTATGCAGCATGTAGCAGACAGTTGGTGTATGCAGCATGTAGCAGACAGTTGGTGTATGCAGCATGTAGCAGACAGTTGGTGTATGCAGCATGTAGCAGCCAGTTGGTGTATGCAGCATGTAGCAGCCAGTTGGTGTATGCAGCATGTAGCAGACAGTTGGTGTATGCAGCATGTAGCAGCCAGTTGGTGTATGCAGCATGTAGCAGACAGTTGGTGTATGCAGCATGTAGCAGACAGTTGGTGTATGCAGCATGTAGCAGCCAGTTGGTGTATGCAGCATGTAGCAGCCAGTTGGTGTATGCAGCATGTAGCAGCCAGTTGGTGTATGCAGCATGTAGCAGACAGTTGGTGTATGCAGCATGTAGCAGCCAGTTGGTGTATGCAGCATGTAGCAGCCAGTTGGTGTATGCAGCATGTAGCAGCCAGTTGGTGTATGCAGCATGTAGCAGACAGTTGGTGTATGCAGCATGTAGCAGACAGTTGGTGTATGCAGCATGTAGCAGACAGTTGGTGTATGCAGCATGTAGCAGCCAGTTGGTGTATGCAGCATGTAGCAGCCAGTTGGTGTATGCAGCATGTAGCAGACAGTTGGTGTATGCAGCATGTAGCAGACAGTTGGTGTATGCAGCATGTAGCAGACAGTTGGTGTATGCAGCATGTAGCAGACAGTTGGTGTATGCAGCATGTAGCAGCCAGTTGGTGTATGCAGCATGTAGCAGCCAGTTGGTGTATGCAGCATGTAGCAGCCAGTTGGTGTATGCTGCATGTAGCAGACAGTTGGTGTATGCTGCATGTAGCAGACAGTTGGTGTATGCAGCATGTAGCAGACAGTTGGTGTATGCAGCATGTAGCAGCCAGTTGGTGTATGCAGCATGTAGCAGCCAGTTGGTGTATGCAGCATGTAGCAGCCAGTTGGTGTATGCTGCATGTAGCAGACAGTTGGTGTATGCTGCATGTAGCAGACAGTTGGTGTATGCAGCATGTAGCAGACAGTTGGTGTATGCTGCATGTAGCAGCCAGTTGGTGTATGCAGCATGTAGCAGACAGTTGGTGTATGCAGCATGTAGCAGACAGTTGGTGTATGCAGCATGTAGCAGACAGTTGGTGTATGCTGCATGTAGCAGACAGTTGGTGTATGCAGCATGTAGCAGCCAGTTGGTGTATGCAGCATGTAGCAGACAGTTGGTGTATGCTGCATGTAGCAGACAGTTGGTGTATGCAGCATGTAGCAGACAGTTGGTGTATGCAGCATGTAGCAGACAGTTGGTGTATGCAGCATGTAGCAGACAGTTGGTGTATGCTGCATGTAGCAGACAGTTGGTGTATGCAGCATGTAGCAGACAGTTGGTGTATGCAGCATGTAGCAGACAGTTGGTGTATGCAGCATGTAGCAGCCAGTTGGTGTATGCAGCATGTAGCAGACAGTTGGTGTATGCAGCATGTAGCAGCCAGTTGGTGTATGCAGCATGTAGCAGACAGTTGGTGTATGCTGCATGTAGCAGACAGTTGGTGTATGCAGCATGTAGCAGACAGTTGGTGTATGCAGCATGTAGCAGACAGTTGGTGTATGCAGCATGTAGCAGCCAGTTGGTGTATGCAGCATGTAGCAGACAGTTGGTGTATGCAGCATGTAGCAGACAGTTGGTGTATGCAGCATGTAGCAGACAGTTGGTGTATGCTGCATGTAGCAGACAGTTGGTGTATGCAGCATGTAGCAGACAGTTGGTGTATGCTGCATGTAGCAGACAGTTGGTGTATGCAGCATGTAGCAGACAGTTGGTGTATGCAGCATGTAGCAGACAGTTGGTGTATGCAGCATGTAGCAGACAGTTGGTGTATGCTGCATGTAGCAGACAGTTGGTGTATGCAGCATGTAGCAGACAGTTGGTGTATGCAGCATGTAGCAGACAGTTGGTGTATGCAGCATGTAGCAGACAGTTGGTGTATGCAGCATGTAGCAGACAGTTGGTGTATGCAGCATGTAGCAGACAGTTGGTGTATGCAGCATGTAGCAGACAGTTGGTGTATGCAGCATGTAGCAGACAGTTGGTGTATGCAGCATGTAGCAGACAGTTGGTGTATGCTGCATGTAGCAGACAGTTGGTGTATGCAGCATGTAGCAGCCAGTTGGTGTATGCAGCATGTAGCAGACAGTTGGTGTATGCTGCATGTAGCAGACAGTTGGTGTATGCTGCATGTAGCAGACAGTTGGTGTATGCAGCATGTAGCAGACAGTTGGTGTATGCTGCATGTAGCAGACAGTTGGTGTATGCAGCATGTAGCAGACAGTTGGTGTATGCAGCATGTAGCAGACAGTTGGTGTATGCTGCATGTAGCAGACAGTTGGTGTATGCAGCATGTAGCAGACAGTTGGTGTATGCTGCATGTAGCAGACAGTTGGTGTATGCAGCATGTAGCAGACAGTTGGTGTATGCAGCATGTAGCAGACAGTTGGTGTATGCTGCATGTAGCAGACAGTTGGTGTATGCAGCATGTAGCAGACAGTTGGTGTATGCAGCATGTAGCAGACAGTTGGTGTATGCAGCATGTAGCAGCCAGTTGGTGTATGCAGCATGTAGCAGACAGTTGGTGTATGCAGCATGTAGCAGACAGTTGGTGTATGCTGCATGTAGCAGACAGTTGGTGTATGCAGCATGTAGCAGACAGTTGGTGTATGCTGCATGTAGCAGCCAGTTGGTGTATGCAGCATGTAGCAGACAGTTGGTGTATGCAGCATGTAGCAGACAGTTGGTGTATGCAGCATGTAGCAGACAGTTGGTGTATGCAGCATGTAGCAGCCAGTTGGTGTATGCAGCATGTAGCAGACAGTTGGTGTATGCAGCATGTAGCAGCCAGTTGGTGTATGCAGCATGTAGCAGACAGTTGGTGTATGCTGCATGTAGCAGACAGTTGGTGTATGCAGCATGTAGCAGACAGTTGGTGTATGCTGCATGTAGCAGACAGTTGGTGTATGCAGCATGTAGCAGCCAGTTGGTGTATGCAGCATGTAGCAGACAGTTGGTGTATGCAGCATGTAGCAGACAGTTGGTGTATGCTGCATGTAGCAGACAGTTGGTGTATGCAGCATGTAGCAGACAGTTGGTGTATGCTGCATGTAGCAGCCAGTTGGTGTATGCAGCATGTAGCAGACAGTTGGTGTATGCAGCATGTAGCAGACAGTTGGTGTATGCAGCATGTAGCAGACAGTTGGTGTATGCAGCATGTAGCAGCCAGTTGGTGTATGCAGCATGTAGCAGACAGTTGGTGTATGCTGCATGTAGCAGCCAGTTGGTGTATGCAGCATGTAGCAGACAGTTGGTGTATGCAGCATGTAGCAGACAGTTGGTGTATGCAGCATGTAGCAGACAGTTGGTGTATGCTGCATGTAGCAGCCAGTTGGTGTATGCAGCATGTAGCAGCCAGTTGGTGTATGCAGCATGTAGCAGACAGTTGGTGTATGCAGCATGTAGCAGACAGTTGGTGTATGCAGCATGTAGCAGACAGTTGGTGTATGCAGCATGTAGCAGACAGTTGGTGTATGCTGCATGTAGCAGCCAGTTGGTGTATGCAGCATGTAGCAGCAGTTGGTGTATGCAGCATGTAGCAGACAGTTGGTGTATGCAGCATGTAGCAGACAGTTGGTGTATGCAGCATGTAGCAGCCAGTTGGTGTATGCAGCATGTAGCAGACAGTTGGTGTATGCAGCATGTAGCAGACAGTTGGTGTATGCAGCATGTAGCAGCCAGTTGGTGTATGCAGCATGTAGCAGACAGTTGGTGTATGCAGCATGTAGCAGCCAGTTGGTGTATGCAGCATGTAGCAGACAGTTGGTGTATGCAGCATGTAGCAGACAGTTGGTGTATGCAGCATGTAGCAGCCAGTTGGTGTATGCAGCATGTAGCAGACAGTTGGTGTATGCAGCATGTAGCAGACAGTTGGTGTATGCAGCATGTAGCAGACAGTTGGTGTATGCAGCATGTAGCAGACAGTTGGTGTATGCAGCATGTAGCAGACAGTTGGTGTATGCAGCATGTAGCAGCCAGTTGGTGTATGCAGCATGTAGCAGCCAGTTGGTGTATGCAGCATGTAGCAGACAGTTGGTGTATGCAGCATGTAGCAGCCAGTTGGTGTATGCAGCATGTAGCAGCCAGTTGGTGTATGCAGCATGTAGCAGCCAGTTGGTGTATGCAGCATGTAGCAGACAGTTGGTGTATGCAGCATGTAGCAGCCAGTTGGTGTATGCAGCATGTAGCAGACAGTTGGTGTATGCAGCATGTAGCAGCCAGTTGGTGTATGCAGCATGTAGCAGCCAGTTGGTGTATGCAGCATGTAGCAGCCAGTTGGTGTATGCTGCATGTAGCAGACAGTTGGTGTATGCAGCATGTAGCAGACAGTTGGTGTATGCTGCATGTAGCAGACAGTTGGTGTATGCTGCATGTAGCAGACAGTTGGTGTATGCTGCATGTAGCAGACAGTTGGTGTATGCTGCATGTAGCAGACAGTTGGTGTATGCAGCATGTAGCAGACAGTTGGTGTATGCAGCATGTAGCAGACAGTTGGTGTATGCTGCATGTAGCAGACAGTTGGTGTATGCTGCATGTAGCAGACAGTTGGTGTATGCAGCATGTAGCAGACAGTTGGTGTATGCTGCATGTAGCAGACAGTTGGTGTATGCTGCATGTAGCAGACAGTTGGTGTATGCTGCATGTAGCAGACAGTTGGTGTATGCAGCATGTAGCAGCCAGTTGGTGTATGCAGCATGTAGCAGCCAGTTGGTGTATGCAGCATGTAGCAGCCAGTTGGTGTATGCAGCATGTAGCAGCCAGTTGGTGTATGCAGCATGTAGCAGCCAGTTGGTGTATGCAGCATGTAGCAGACAGTTGGTGTATGCAGCATGTAGCAGCCAGTTGGTGTATGCAGCATGTAGCAGCAGTTGGTGTATGCAGCATGTAGCAGACAGTTGGTGTATGCAGCATGTAGCAGACAGTTGGTGTATGCAGCATGTAGCAGACAGTTGGTGTATGCAGCATGTAGCAGACAGTTGGTGTATGCAGCATGTAGCAGACAGTTGGTGTATGCAGCATGTAGCAGACAGTTGGTGTATGCAGCATGTAGCAGACAGTTGGTGTATGCAGCATGTAGCAGCCAGTTGGTGTATGCAGCATGTAGCAGCCAGTTGGTGTATGCAGCATGTAGCAGACAGTTGGTGTATGCAGCATGTAGCAGCCAGTTGGTGTATGCAGCATGTAGCAGCCAGTTGGTGTATGCAGCATGTAGCAGCCAGTTGGTGTATGCAGCATGTAGCAGCCAGTTGGTGTATGCTGCATGTAGCAGACAGTTGGTGTATGCAGCATGTAGCAGACAGTTGGTGTATGCTGCATGTAGCAGACAGTTGGTGTATGCTGCATGTAGCAGACAGTTGGTGTATGCTGCATGTAGCAGACAGTTGGTGTATGCTGCATGTAGCAGACAGTTGGTGTATGCAGCATGTAGCAGACAGTTGGTGTATGCAGCATGTAGCAGACAGTTGGTGTATGCAGCATGTAGCAGACAGTTGGTGTATGCTGCATGTAGCAGACAGTTGGTGTATGCAGCATGTAGCAGCCAGTTGGTGTATGCAGCATGTAGCAGACAGTTGGTGTATGCAGCATGTAGCAGACAGTTGGTGTATGCAGCATGTAGCAGCCAGTTGGTGTATGCAGCATGTAGCAGACAGTTGGTGTATGCAGCATGTAGCAGACAGTTGGTGTATGCAGCATGTAGCAGCCAGTTGGTGTATGCAGCATGTAGCAGACAGTTGGTGTATGCTGCATGTAGCAGACAGTTGGTGTATGCTGCATGTAGCAGACAGTTGGTGTATGCTGCATGTAGCAGACAGTTGGTGTATGCTGCATGTAGCAGACAGTTGGTGTATGCTGCATGTAGCAGACAGTTGGTGTATGCAGCATGTAGCAGCCAGTTGGTGTATGCAGCATGTAGCAGACAGTTGGTGTATGCAGCATGTAGCAGACAGTTGGTGTATGCAGCATGTAGCAGACAGTTGGTGTATGCAGCATGTAGCAGCCAGTTGGTGTATGCTGCATGTAGCAGACAGTTGGTGTATGCAGCATGTAGCAGACAGTTGGTGTATGCTGCATGTAGCAGACAGTTGGTGTATGCAGCATGTAGCAGCCAGTTGGTGTATGCAGCATGTAGCAGCCAGTTGGTGTATGCAGCATGTAGCAGACAGTTGGTGTATGCAGCATGTAGCAGACAGTTGGTGTATGCAGCATGTAGCAGACAGTTGGTGTATGCAGCATGTAGCAGACAGTTGGTGTATGCAGCATGTAGCAGCCAGTTGGTGTATGCAGCATGTAGCAGCCAGTTGGTGTATGCAGCATGTAGCAGCCAGTTGGTGTATGCTGCATGTAGCAGACAGTTGGTGTATGCAGCATGTAGCAGACAGTTGGTGTATGCTGCATGTAGCAGACAGTTGGTGTATGCTGCATGTAGCAGACAGTTGGTGTATGCTGCATGTAGCAGACAGTTGGTGTATGCTGCATGTAGCAGACAGTTGGTGTATGCAGCATGTAGCAGCCAGTTGGTGTATGCAGCATGTAGCAGACAGTTGGTGTATGCAGCATGTAGCAGACAGTTGGTGTATGCTGCATGTAGCAGACAGTTGGTGTATGCAGCATGTAGCAGCCAGTTGGTGTATGCTGCATGTAGCAGACAGTTGGTGTATGCAGCATGTAGCAGACAGTTGGTGTATGCAGCATGTAGCAGACAGTTGGTGTATGCAGCATGTAGCAGACAGTTGGTGTATGCAGCATGTAGCAGACAGTTGGTGTATGCTGCATGTAGCAGACAGTTGGTGTATGCTGCATGTAGCAGCCAGTTGGTGTATGCAGCATGTAGCAGACAGTTGGTGTATGCTGCATGTAGCAGCCAGTTGGTGTATGCAGCATGTAGCAGACAGTTGGTGTATCCCAGGGAAAATTGGTTAGCAGCCGGGTTGGTGTATGCTGCATGTAGCAGACAGTTGGTGTATGCTGCATGTAGCAGCCAGTTGGTGTATGCAGCATGTAGCAGACAGTTGGTGTATGCTGCATGTAGCAGCCAGTTGGTGTATGCTGCATGTAGCAGACAGTTGGTGTATGCAGCATGTAGCAGACAGTTGGTGTATGCAGCATGTAGCAGACAGTTGGTGTATGCTGCATGTAGCAGCCAGTTGGTGTATGCTGCATGTAGCAGCCAGTTGGTGTATGCAGCATGTAGGGAACAACAGAATTAAGAGAGGAAGTGTAGTTTACATGACACATCTGCATCGACTAGAGACCGTGACAAATGACATAGACACAACACAAAGTCTACAGGTTTGTGTTGACAACTGGGTGAGAAGAACTCGACGAGTGAGAGAAGAGACAAGCAGAGAATGGAGGAGTTGAGGTGGCTGGTGTAGAGGGTCGTTGTCAGAGGAAGCTAGTGAGGAGGGGGAGGAGGTGGGGTGAGTTAGATATGAATGAAGCAAGGACGACCCAGAAAGTGGGAGGGACTAGGAGTGGAGTAAGGAGGGATTGGGAGTGGAGATTGATGGCTGGTAACAACAATGTGAGGGGACATAGAAAACAACCCAAAACAGACAGGGCACTAGCACGGAGACATACAAGAGAACAGAACAGTGTAATTGGGAGTAGATTCTGTTGTGCTAACAAAATACGTGAACAAATGTTTGCATAAAACATCCATATCATGGATACTTACCACTTATTTATTATAACACATGCAAACTAATCATTAGACAAATTGTTTTCAGTCAAATACTTACGATCATATTATGATGAAAATCCGGTTTGCAAAAAGATGCAAGTGCTATGAACTGTATTTTGTATGGCAAAACACTGATAATAATATAATAAGTATAAAAAGTTGGTTTTTATTTGTGTACCTTAATCAGAGGATTATTCTATGCTTAATTACTTAATTAATTACTCATCACATTCTCTCTGGGCTACATAAACAGAGGTGAGTTTGGTCCCTATGACAAGACCAAGCAAGACTTTGACACAGCAAAATTTACAGACGTAACTTCACACACACACAAACAACTAGTTTACTAAAACATAATAAATACCTAACATTGTACGAGACACACAGAAGCAGAAATCTACAGAACTATGTCCAAGTACAGTCAGCTGACAGTGTCAACGTAAGAACTACACACCATCCTAATGAAGATGACACAAACCTTCTTCGCAATCTGAGTCTTCTCCTTCTCCCAGACGACATGTTCCAGGAACTGAGAGAGGAGGTCCAGCAGCCCGCAGTGGGCACTCAACACGTGACCTCTGAGCAGCGACTGAAGGAAGGAGAGGCGGGTCAGAGGTCACAGGTCACAGGGAGGGACAAGGACACATTCTTCTAACGCATTTGTCAAAAAGATGTTGTCTGCCTTTAAACATAGTATAAAATGATTTGTCATGCTTTCCTATATTACATAATTTAGTGGTCATCATCATGTTCACTGCACATATTGTTCATATATTTACATGTTATAGACTTTAACATTAACCATCCTATGAGTAATGTTTTATAAGAATTCTCTTCCTCATCAATACTGACCAACTAAATGAATGTTATTAGTCTTTGGCATTGCATTAAACATGTCAAAAATGACAGTTCAATTAAACTTCAGTACTGGTGGTAACAAGTACAGCTAGTTGCCTCTAGACAGTGTGTGTCCTCTCACCTGGAGGTAGACATTAGACAGTGTGTGTCCTCTCACCTGGAGGTAGACATTAGACAGTGTGTGTCCTCTCACCTGGAGGTAGACATTAGACAGTGTGTGTCCTCTCACCTGGAGGTAGACATTAGACAGTGTGTGTCCTCTCACCTGGAGGTAGGCATTAGACAGTGTGTGTCCTCTCACCTGGAGGTAGACATTAGACAGTGTGTGTCCTCTCACCTGGAGGTAGACATTAGACAGTGTGTGTCCTCTCACCTGGAGGTAGACATTAGACAGTGTGTGTCCTCTCACCTGGAGGTAGGCATTAGACAGTGTGTGTCCTCTCACCTGGAGGTAGACATTAGACAGTGTGTGTCCTCTCACCTGGAGGTAGACATTAGACAGTGTGTGTCCTCTCACCTGGAGGTAGACATTAGACAGTGTGTGTCCTCTCACCTGGAGGTAGGCATTAGACAGTGTGTGTCCTCTCACCTGGAGGTAGACATTAGACAGATGTGTGTCCTCTCACCTGGAGGTAGACATTAGACAGTGTGTGTCCTCTCACCTGGAGGTAGGCATTAGACAGTGTGTGTCCTCTCACCTGGAGGTAGACATTAGACAGTGTGTGTCCTCTCACCTGGAGGTAGGCATTAGACAGTGTGTGTCCTCTCACCTGGAGGTAGACATTAGACAGTGTGTGTCCTCTCACCTGGAGGTAGACATTAGACAGTGTGTGTCCTCTCACCTGGAGGTAGGCATTCAGTCCTGATCTGCGTCGTTCCAGGAAGTCTTTGTTCATGTTGTTGAATGTCTTCTTCCCTGGCAGAGCCACGCCAGACAGGGAGTCAAACTGTCAACAATGAACAGTCTCCCTCATATGACACATGACCACCTCGTACTAACACTTTTACAAAGACTGCCTCAACTCATTTCATGGATAACACACATAACTCATTTCATGGATAACACACATAACTCATTTCATGGATAACACACATAACTCATTTTATGGATAACACACATAACTCATTTCATGGATAACACACATAACTCATTTCATGGATAACACACATAACTCATCTCATGGATAACACACATAACTAATTTTATGGATAACACACATAACTCATTTCATGGATAACACACATAACTCATTTCATGGATAACACACATAACTCATTTCATGGCTAACCTACATAAGTCATGTCCTAAATAGAACTAATCTCCTGGATAATCTACACAACTAATCTCATTGATTATCTACACATCTCATCATCTGGATAATCCTCACAACAAATCTAGAAAATCCCACCTTCTCTTGTATGGTGGTGTGTAGGTTGTGGAAGTCGCTGTACCGCCGGTAGACGTCCCACGTGTCGCATGTGCCATCAGAGTACGTCTTCTTCACTGTGATGAGGTAGACGGCGTACACCTTGCCGTGCTCCTGGCACGTTCCTGGCATGGTAGAGTCAGATCACAAGTCATTGAGCAACAGTGTTGTGTGGAATTAAAAAAAAATTATATCTGTAAAGCATATTACTTCTGGGTCCAGCCAATTCATTGGTGTGTATAATCAATGTATAACATACACGCAATGATGAGAATCAGATTCTACATAGCTAAAATTATATATAAAAATAAATAAATTTAAAACTATGATTAATACATACACTTACATAAAATAAATAAACCAAAACGGAACGTTTATGAAAAGTTATCATTCATAGTTTGTGTATTCACCTCAACTAGAAGTGGGTGACATCTCAGCTTGGTAAATGTGTAAGAAAATGTACTGAGATCCTTGTTTCTAGCTATCAGCTTCAAATGCCATGTGATTTGTCCACAAAAATGTTGTAAACATCTTCTGACTCATTTCACGAACAGTAACACCCACATAGCACATAGCATCAACCAGTTTGTGTTATTTAGTTTTGATAAAATCACCAGACAAATTATGAAATAATTGTTGCTAGACCCAACAAAACAGGACAAAAGTAGCCATTGGTAGCCCGCCTCCAATGTGTTGCAATAGATGACCATTCGTGTCTTATGAGCACCGATAATAACTAATCATATGCATGTTCCCCCCATGAGATGTCGCCACCTGTCGTGCTGATGTGAGCAGTCAGAGTGTAGTCGGATCCCTTCGCTGTCGGTTCATTGGACGAGGAACTTTCGCCTGACGACAGCAGATCTTCAGCCGACTGTGAGCCAGAATACACAACAAGACTGAATAAACTTATGTAAGATTACATCAGAAGATGAGTTTATCATCAGAGTGAAAATTGTTCAGATGGTTGTCAATTCTAATTTTAGACAGTTTAAAAATGTGTAGCATTTACAAAGCAAACATTTTAGTTTTCGATAGTTAAATTGTGTCTTTTACTTGTACCAGTTTAACACTGCATAGCATTATGTTTGTCGAACTGTTTCTGAATACTGATGAGATAGTGTGAGGAATTTATTTATTTGATTCGTTTTTAAGTACAAAAAAATAAGTGTGGAAAACAGAAACATCTCAAACACAATTAGGGGAGAATTGCTTTGTTTATTTGGTTTGCGGTATTTATCATGGTAGATAAAAACATGTACATTTTTGGTTTTGTATAAATTTCATGAACTTCCTGTGAACTACCCACCATTTTCTTGCCACTAACAAGCATTTAATTTCTTGATGTCTAACAGATTTCCTATTGATTACACATAATTTTCTTGCCAATGCCACATTTCTTTGTTTTTGATGAGTAACATATTTGTTAGCTTTTTTTGGTAACTGTTTGATTACTAAAATCACATACATGTACATAGTTTACTTTGAATAACAACAATTTCACTCATTAGACAACTTTGAGCAATGAAATGACACTCACCCCCCTGTGGTCACTTGATCTAGATGAGTCAGAATCTGGAAAACAAAATCACAGAATGACATAAAGTTGTGCTAGTGAGACACCCACCCTAGCTCTGTGACAGACACTATTGGGGCCTGTCATGGAGACTACCTACTCGACACCTTCCAGTAACCTTACCTCAATTCCTTGACAGGTTACTTGTTTGTCCCTCGCATGTGACCTTTTACATCGCCTGACAGGGACACTATATAGAAGAGACTTACAGCTTGTAGTGTCCCTTATGTCAGACACTATGTAGAAGGGACTTACATCTTGTAGTGTCCCTTACGACAGACACTACATAGAAGAGACTTTCAGCTTGTAGTGTCCCTTATGACAGACACATGGAATGTGGGATGCACAAAACTCTCCTTGCTTCAAAACATCAAAACAACTGCATTGACTGAGAGTCCACTCTGTCAGTTGACCATGGCCCCAAAGAAATCACAAAAATAACAGTTTTGTGATTTAAAGCTAAAAAACAAGAGATTTGTGTACCATAAAATCTTGTTACAGTGTACTTGGATCAGTGATATGGCTGTTGACCTGATCATTTAGTACAACTGTGAACAAGTTTCAACAACTTCTACTGGCTGTGGACAAATTATACAGAATCAATGATAACATGGAGTTTTCTATAAAACATGTAAAATGACAGAAACACAATCAAAACATAACATGTTTATAAAATGAATGATGGTTCAATAATGTCACTACCATTATCGCAATCGTCGAGTCTGGTTGCGCCTTCTTTGAGCAGATCGAGTTCTGCGAGAAGCTTGATGTAAAGTTGGCTCTTGCGGAATGCGGGAAAGTACTTGGGGTTATCCTGGAGGATGTCCCACACCTGGAGCAAAGGGTTAATGACATGATCTGACATATTTAAGGATTGTTAAGCTACAAGATGGATGACAATGATATGTGTATGTTTATCGATTTCTGCATTTATTTTGTTAAGTTTACCATGGCACTAACAAGGTTTTAATTGCCTAGATGTAATACTACATAAGTGACATCATTTTCAGGTGATTTCTACTGCACTGCTGTAATTATTCTAACTAGCATTACTGAAGTGTCGTATCTATAGAACCAGGATTACACACATTACAAATCGTACTTGGAATCATTAAACATGTAAAAAAGATATCAAGGTAAATATGATAATGTATTTAAATGTTAAAGACTACAATAACAGCCATATCCAGTAATTAACACATACAATATAGCTTCTTTAATAGTAAAAGAATTATGTAAATAATTATGGTATATTAAAAAGCAAAACAATTAAATTATTATATAATAAACAATAATAATAAAAAATATATAAAAATAATTAATTAAATATGTGTTGTCAGTTGCATAGCATGGAGTGTGAGGTGGAATGAAGGCCGTATCATGATCCATGATCTGAGAGCATCTACCCTGGCCTGTACTTCATCAAAGACTGTCTCGGTGGGCTGGTCGTAGTAGATGCGATCCCTTAGCACCTTCACCATGGGAGCGTCAATGGACAGTCTCGGAGACACCTGGACACAAGGACATCCAGGTACACCACAGGTAGACATGTCTGTGGAGTGGATACAAAAGGTATCCGGACAACACAGGCCGAACTATCATCTTAACAAATACACATCCCACATTTGTGTGTTCAGTCCCGTTCATATAATGAAAACTATGTGAATAAATAATTAATTATATGTTGCAAATTTACATGGACAATCTAGCATGCATACTCACATGCGTGTGTGTGTGTGCGTGCGTGAGTGCGTGCGTGCGTGCGTGTGTGTGCATGTTTGCATTTTTCACTTTTCACATTCTATAACTGATCAGTGTAATAAAATTGCTAGCTGCATTGCTGTAGATTGAACTGCCTGAATCAATGTGGATAGTTAACCGGTATAACAAATATTAATCTATCAATGCAGGTAAAACAAGTTCAGCAACATCAATCATGAAGAAAATCCAACGTAAATCCGTAAAAGGAACAATTTAAAAACCATACAGAAAAAAATAACGTCAACATACAATTGTGATATCTAAAGTCAGCAACAGCCAAGTATCTGTCCCAACCCCAAAACTCTTGCCATAGCCCAAAACAGGCAAAACCGAAGGAAATCTGCCTGAGATGTTATTTGTAGCAAACAAATCCTAACAACTATAAATCTGAAATATGTTGATTGTCTGATTGAGAGAGTCACACAATTAGACACAACATAACCACACTGAGACTTACCTTCTCTGAGAGATACTGGTTGTAGATGCTGATGGCTGCGTCTCGCACCATTTCGAGATCGGGCATTTCTGCATGACTGGTGCTGCCATCTTCAGCGAGAAGTGCTACAGACATCTGTTGCTCTGTGGAGACTCGGTAGCCCTGCAGATTACCACAAATCAACACATGTTGGTTGATGGGGATTAAGACGGCATTTCTCAACTCTAATTCTATCGAAAACACTCACGTTTAATTAAACTCCAGTTTAATTAGAATATTACCATTATGTTACATGATTTAAATTAACATCAGTTTATATACAGTAATATATAACTACACCATTAAAATTAAGTTGTGCAATTTTAACATTAAGTGATATTTGGTTAGTTGTGAAAATAGCAATTTTACAATTAGAATTTTAGCAGAAAGTGTGAGGGTTTGAAGGCAGCCTACCTCGACTGTGAGGTAGAAGAAGATATAGCCCTGGGCTCCAATGCTGGTCATGAACTCTGAAAATATAGTAAGAGATTTACAAATAATTTCTGTTCAATATATTTTATATACTTTAATTTATATAACTTAAATACCCGGTAGGCATTATCAGCTCTTTTGCATAAACTAATAATTTATGGCAAAATCTTACTTAATGGAGATGCCCCGTC
>JAODUO010000805.1:142500-162500 GCA_025642075.2 Ridgeia piscesae | reverse complement strand
CCATACATAAATATGTTTGGAAATATGGTCTGGATTTTGAAAAACAGGGATATTTCATCATTTTATCAGCCAGGTCAGATAGACATTTAAATGATTTAAGATTAGACAAATATATGGAATACATTAGCATAGAAACTATTTTGTTTCCAAAACAATGGCTTTTAGAGCCAATTCAGTGTTGACAAAACAAATATTATAGAATGAAACAGACCAACACATGAATGAAACATTGCCACTTTAAACGCTGAATGAACATATATTGACAGTGTGGACTAAGTTCTGAGTGACACATACGCGCACAATGTAGCGAAATGGTTTGTTGTGGAAGTCCTCTGGTGGCAGCAGCAGGAACAACAGAGCCTCGCTGAGGTCCTGCAGATATTCTGAAAGATAAAGTCTTGAATGAAGCGCATCTATCCTCAGGTTCATAGTTGTGTTCCTCACATTCATGCTGCTATATTTCTGGCACTGGAATGTTAGATGACCAGGATCTCATGACTACCAGTTGGTAGCTAGACTTATTCATGTCTACAACTTCCATATAAACCTTGTTGTTTTTATTTAAACATCCCATTGAGTGAGGGTGACAGACGAATTGATACAGCACATACCCAAACCATAACTTCTAAGAAATCTCCTTTAAGAACTTATTATGCTTTTTACCAACGTGGCTGTATGTTTTTATACAAACCGATAATTATATTTGTGAGATAAAATTACGAAGTATTTGAATAACAAAAAATTAATTGAAAATTAGTTAACAATAAAGAAATACATAATTTTTTTAAACATAAGCCAAAAAGAGAATATCTAAATAAAATATATTTAAACAGTAAAAAGACTTGTTCAAAACTTTCACAAAATTATATCCTTTCACAGGATATAATGTTTTTTAACTTCTCCAGCAGGTGGCACTCACGTCTTTCGCTCTCATCTGACAGACATATCGCGTCTCGACATAGATTCTTCTCCATCTCTGTCTCAAGGTCAAAAAAGATCGCCTCAAGGTCAGGAGGTGGTTTTGTATCTAAAAGCAACATAAATTTAAACTTATGTAATAACTGACCTTAGTTTCACAGTGCTACAACAGAACGTGTGTGTGTGTGTGTGTGTGTGTGTGTGTGTGTGTGTGTGTGTGTGTGTTTGTGTGTGTGTGTGTGTGTGTGTGTGTGTGTGTGTGTGTGTGTGTGTGTGTGTGTGTGTGTGTGTGTGTGTGTGTGTGTGTGTGTGTGTGTGTGTGTTCGCGTGTGCGTGTGTGTGAACGTGCGTGCATGCGAGCATGCATGCATGCATGCATATAGGGTATGATACAAGGAAAAATTATCTCAATATTGCATGGCAACTGCCTTGTTTTGCCGCTTTATACTAATGCCTTTAAAAAGTTATTATATGAATGCAACAAAATTCCGTAAATCACAATACACTACCATCTTTCTGGTGGGCCTTCACTCTCTCCAGGGCCTGTCTGTACAACTTGATGTGAGACGCAAAGTCATCGACGAGGTAGGTCGTGAGGTAGGGAACAAGGTCAACATCTTTGGCTCTACAAGGACAGGTCAAGGACAGGTCACATAGGATGAACACCAGGGACATGGTGGAGAGATTGACTGTCAGTGACATCGCTAGTGACTGTGACTGTCAGTGACATCACTAGTGACTGTCAGTGACATCACTAGTGACTGTGACTGTCAGTGACATCACTAGTGACTGTCAGTGACATCACTAGTGACTGTCAGTGACATCACTAGTGACTGTCAGTGACATCACTAGTGACTGTGACTGTCAGTGACATCACTAGTGACTGTCAGTGACATCACTAGTGACTGTGACTGTCAGTGACATCACTAGTGACTGTCAGTGACATCACTAGTGACTGTGACTGTCAGTGACATCACTAGTGACTGTCAGTGACATCACTAGTGACTGTGACTGTCAGTGACATCACTAGTGACTGTCAGTGACATCACTAGTGACTGTGACTGTCAGTGATACTAGTGACGTACTGTCAGTGACATCACTAGTGACTGTCAGTGACATCGCTAGTGACTGTGACTGTCAGTGACATCACTAGTGACTGTGACAGTGACATCGCTAGTGACTGTCAGTGACATCGCTAGTGACTGTCAGTGACATCACTAGTGACTGTGACTGTCAGTGACATCACTAGTGACTGTCAGTGACATCGCTAGTGACTGTCAGTGACATCACTAGTGACTGTCAGTGACATCACTAGTGACTGTCAGTGACATCGCTAGTGACTGTCAGTGACATCACTAGTGACTGTCAGTGACATCACTAGTGACTGTCAGTGACATCACTAGTGACTGTCAGTGACATCGCGTAGTGACTGTCAGTGACATCACTAGTGACTGTCAGTGACATCAGCTGTGACTGTCAGTGACATCACTAGTGACTGTCAGTGACATCACTAGTGACTGTCAGTGACATCACTAGTGACTGTCAGTGACATCGCTAGTGACTGTCAGTGACATCACTAGTGACTGTCAGTGACATCGCTAGTGACTGTCAGTGACATCACTAGTGACTGTCAGTGACATCGCTAGTGACTCAGTGACATCCTAGTGACTGTCAGTGACATCACTAGTGACTGTCAGTGACATCCTAGTGACTGTCAGTGACATCACTAGTGACTGTGACTGTCAGTGACATCACTAGTGACTGTCAGTGACATCACTAGTGACTGTGACTGTCAGTGACATCACTAGTGACTGTCAGTGACATCACTAGTGACTGTCAGTGACATCACTAGTGACTGTCAGTGACATCACTAGTGACTGTGACTGTCAGTGACATCACTAGTGACTGTCAGTGACATCACTAGTGACTGTGACTGTCAGTGACATCACTAGTGACTGTCAGTGACATCACTAGTGACTGTCAGTGACATCGCTAGTGACTGTCAGTGACATCGCTAGTGACTGTCAGTGACATCCTAGTGACTGTGACTGTCAGTGACATCACTAGTGACTGTGACTGTCAGTGACATCACTAGTGACTGTCAGTGACATCGCTAGTGACTGTGACTGTCAGTGACATCACTAGTGACTGTCAGTGACATCGCTAGTGACTGTCAGTGACATCGCTAGTGACTGTCAGTGACATCACTAGTGACTGTGACTGTCAGTGACATCGCTAGTGACTGTCAGTGACATCGCTAGTGACTGTCAGTGACATCGCTAGTGACTGTCAGTGACATCACTAGTGACTGTGACTGTCAGTGACATCGCTAGTGACTGTCAGTGACATCGCTAGTGACTGTGACTGTCAGTGACATCGCTAGTGACTGTCAGTGACATCGCTAGTGACTGTCAGTGACATCGCTAGTGACTGTCAGTGACATCGCTAGTGACTGTCAGTGACATCGCTAGTGACTGTCAGTGACATCGCTAGTGACTGTCAGTGACATCGCTAGTGACTGTCAGTGACATTGCTAGTGACTGTCAGTGACATCGCTAGTGACTGTCAGTGAATGAACCGCATCCACAGATGTTTGACCAAAACATAGCTAGTTTCAAGTAAGTTAGTCTAATAGGATGTGTGTTCACTACACATCCAATAGTAAGTTTGTCTAATAGGATGTGTGTTCATCACATCAGTAGTATGTCTAATAGGATGTTCACTGACACACAGTGTGTTGTCATAAATGTGATGTCACTACATCATAGTAGTAAGTAATATGTCTGTAGGATGTGTGTTCACTACACATCGAATAGTAAGTTGTCTAATAGGATGTGTGTTCACTACACATCCAGTAGTAAGTTGTCTAATAGGATGTGTGTTCACTACACATCCAGTAGTAAGTTTGTCTAATAGGATGTGTGTTCACTACACATCCAGTAGTAAGTTTGTCTAATAGGATGTGTGTTCACTACACATCCAGTAGTAAGTTTGTCTAATAGGATGTGTGTTCACTACACATCCAGTAGTAAGTTTGTCTAATAGGATGTGTGTTCACTACACATCCAGTAGTAAGTTTGTCTAATAGGATGTGTGTTCACTACACATCCAGTAGTAAGTTTGTCTAATAGGATGTGTGTTCACTACACATCCAGTAGTAAGTTTGTCTAATAGGATGTGTGTTCACTACACATCCAGTAGTAAGTTTGTCTAATAGGATGTGTGTTCACTACACATCCAGTAGTAAGTTGTCTAATAGGATGTGTGTTCACTACACATCCAGTAGTAAGTTTGTCTAATAGGATGTGTGTTCACTACACATCCAGTAGTAAGTTTGTCTAATAGGATGTGTGTTCACTACACATCCAGTAGTAAGTTTGTCTAATAGGATGTGTGTTCACTACACATCCAGTAGTAAGTTTGTCTAATAGGATGTGTGTTCACTACACATCCAGTAGTAAGTTTGTCTAATAGGATGTGTGTTCACTACACATCCAGTAGTAAGTTTGTCTAATAGGATGTGTGTTCACTACACATCCAGTAGTAAGTTTGTCTAATAGGATGTGTGTTCACTACACATCCAGTAGTAAGTTTGTCTAATAGGATGTGTGTTCACTACACATCCAGTAGTAAGTTTGTCTAATAGGATGTGTGTTCACTACACATCCAGTAGTAAGTTTGTCTAATAGGATGTGTGTTCACTACACATCCAGTAGTAAGTCTGTCTAATAGGATGTGTGTTCACTACACATCCAGTAGTAAGTCTGTCTAATAGGATGTGTGTTCACTACACATCCAGTAGTAAGTCTGTCTAATAGGATGTGTGTTCACTACACATCCAGTAGTAAGTTGTCTAATAGGATGTGTGTTCACTACACATCCAGTAGTAAGTTAGTCTAATAGGATGTGTGTTCACTACACATCCAATAGTAAGTTTGTCTAATAGGATGTGTGTTCACTACACATCCAGTAGTAAGTTTGTCTAATAGGATGTGTGTTCACTACACATCCAGTAGTAAGTCTGTCTAATAGGATGTGTGTTCACTACACATCCAGTAGTAAGTCTGTCTAATAGGATGTGTGTTCACTACACATCCAGTAGTAAGTTTGTCTAATAGGATGTGTGTTCACTACACATCCAGTAGTAAGTTTGTCTAATAGGATGTGTGTTCACTACACATCCAGTAGTAAGTCTGTCTAATAGGATGTGTGTTCACTACACATCCAGTAGTAAGTTTGTCTAATAGGATGTGTGTTCACTACACATCCAGTAGTAAGTTTGTCTAATAGGATGTGTGTTCACTACACATCCAGTAGTAAGGTTGTCTAATAGGATGTGTGTTCACTACACATCCAGTAGTAAGTTTGTCTAATAGGATGTGTGTTCACTACACATCCAGTAGTAAGTTTGTCTAATAGGATGTGTGTTCACTACACATCCAGTAGTAAGTTTGTCTAATAGGATGTGTGTTCACTACACATCCAGTAGTAAGTTGTCTAATAGGATGTGTGTTCACTACACATCCAGTAGTAAGTTTGTCTAATAGGATGTGTGTTCACTACACATCCAGTAGTAAGTTTGTCTAATAGGATGTGTGTTCACTACACATCCAGTAGTAAGTCTGTCTAATAGGATGTGTGTTCACTACACATCCAGTAGTATAGTAAGTTTGTCTAATAGGATGTGTGTTCACTACACATCCAGTAGTATAGTAAGTTTGTCTAATAGGATGTGTGTTCACTACACATCCAGTAGTAATTTCTGTCTAATAGGATGTGTGTTCACTACACATCCAGTAGTAAGTCTGTCTAATAGGATGTGTGTTCACTACACATCCAGTAGTAAGTTTGTCTAATAGGATGTGTGTTCACTACACATCCAGTAGTAAGTTTGTCTAATAGGATGTGTGTTCACTACACATCCAGTAGTAAGTTTGTCTAATAGGATGTGTGTTCACTACACATCCAGTAGTAAGTTTGTCTAATAGGATGTGTGTTCACTACACATCCAGTAGTAAGTTTGTCTAATAAGATGTGTGTTCACTACACATCCAGTAGTAAGTTTGGGTCACTTGAAGCACTAAACTCACCTTTCAGAGAGCGCTATGATCACCCTTTGCAAGGTCATCCTCATGTCGTAGCGAAACTTCTCATCATCACTGATGCGGCGATACCAAGAGTGGATGTAGTCACGATATGTGTAGTCCAGAACCTGTAGGTATCAAGAGTGGATGTAGTCACGATATGTGTAGTCCAGAACCTGTAGGTATCAAGAGTGGATGTAGTCACGATATGTGTAGTCCAGAACCTGTAGGTATCAAGAGTGGATGTAGTCACGATACGTGTAGTCCAGAACCTGTAGGTACCAAGAGTGGATGTAGTCACGATACGTGTAGTCCAGAACCTGTAGGTACCAAGAGTGGATGTAGTCACGATACGTGTAGTCCAGAACCTGTAGGTATCAAGAGTGGATGTAGTCACGATACGTGTAGTCCAGAACCTGTAGGTATCAAGAGTGGATGTAGTCACTATACGTGTAGTCCAGAACCTGTAGGTATCAAGAGTGGATGTAGTCACGATACGTGTAGTCCAGAACCTGTAGGTATCAAGAGTGGATGTAGTCACTATACGTGTAGTCCAGAACCTGTAGGTATGAAGAGTGGATGTAGTCACGATACGTGTATCCAGAACCTGTAGGTATCAAGAGTGGATGTAGTCACGATACGTGTAGTCCAGAACCTGTAGGTATCAAGAGTGGATGTAGTCACGATACGTGTAGTCCAGAACCTGTAGGTATCAAGAGTGGATGTAGTCACGATACGTGTAGTCCAGAACCTGTAGGTATCAAGAGTGGATGTAGTCACGATACGTGTAGTCCAGAACCTGTAGGTATCAAGAGTGGATGTAGTCACGATACGTGTAGTCCAGAACCTGTAGGTATCAAGAGTGGATGTAGTCACGATAGTGTAGTCCAGAACCTGTAGGTATCAAGAGTGGATGTAGTCACGATACGTGTAATCCAGAACATGTAGGTACCAAGAGTGGATGTACCTGTAGTCACGATACATGTAGTCCAGAACCTGTAGGTATCAAGAGTGGATGTAGTCACGATACGTGTAGTCCAGAACCTGAAGGTACCAAGAGTGGATATAGTCACGATATGTGTAGTCCAGAACCTGAAGGAGAATGTTGGGCTAAGAAACATTCATTTAATAATAGATAGGTTTTTAATTGGTTGGATGTAATATAGGTATTACTGTTTTTGTACATAAATTCTTTGAGATCTAACCATATCTTGTTCAGATATAGATGTAAAGTAGTGCCCTGTTGAAGCAAATTGAATATGCTTCAATCAAATAATTGTACAACATTTGGCCCACATTTAAAATAGTGCATATATGTACTTTGTAGTGATCACGGCATTTCAAAATTGTGAGATACACCCTTTTTACATAATGTATACGTAACTTACTAAAACACCATATTTACCTCTTGTAAGACTTCGTCAATTATACTTGAGCCTGTCATTCGTTTATCAGCCTTTATTTTCTTTCCTCCTCTCCGAAGATCTTCCACCAACTACAAATCATTGGGATTCTGTCATGTATATGAAAGCATACAAGATTTGATGGTCATTCTTATGAGTTAAACAAAAATCCAATCTAATAATGTTTTTCATCAGAAAACTTCCGTAAAGGCAGAGGATTGCTTATATTGATTTGTCACTCAATATTTAGTTCATGTTGCAGAATTATTCTGTCTATATGCCGCAAAACAAAACAGTAAACTTCTTTTAGTTATGGAATGTATAGTTCATAGATTTTAAATAATTGCAAGAAGTAAAGTTACTTTGAACTAATTTTTGTTAACATGCTATGTAGGTATGCTGTAAATGGGTCAAATTATTGCAGGTTTAAAAAATCCCTCCAAAGTTGAGTTCTTGCTGTCAATTGTGTCAGGGGTAAATTGACACAAAAGTCACTGAATTCAAATTTACCCCTTTCAAACACTGTAGATTGTATTGTAGTTAAATGTGCCTGTTTGTATTGTGTTTTATTGTTGTTAACAGTGTCCGGAGTACAATGTTCTGAATAAACTGTCATAATAACAACTGTTTTCAGTTGCTGTATTCTAGTCAAGAGGTGAAAGAAGAAAATAGTCGGGGAGAGGACGAGGTGGGAAAGATATCAAGGAAGGTGCTTACCAGCGGTAGACCCATGGGAGGGAATGAGACCTTCATGCTCCCACTCTCCCTCCACCAAGTTTGTCCCTTGGCCCTCCCGTGTTGAAACAACATCACCAGTGCCCTACAACATGCATTCATAATAACACACCATTCATTATTGGGGCCCTGCAACGTGTATACACAATGCAGTGTCACGTAAACATCAGGATCCCAGGACTAAAGTTATTTGTGCACTGCTGGTTCTACTTTTAAAACTTAGCAGTTTTAGTCAAATGAGTTTGTGGTCTACTAAGTACAAGACAGGTGCTATTTTCCTGCACCGACATTGATATAATTTGTGGAACAATTGTTTTAATGTGAGAAGAAAATATATAATAGACTAAATTTCTTTAATATGTTGTGCCAAGCTAAATTTATTTTCTAATGTCCAGAAGACTTAGCTGTCAGATGGACAGTGTATAAGCATCATGGACTGTCAGATGGACAGTGTCAGCAACATGTCCTGTCAGATGGACAGTGTCAGCAACATGTCCTGTCAGATGGACAGTGTCAGCAACATGTCCTGTCAGATGGACAGTGTAAGCAACATGTCCTGTCAGATGGACAGTGTAAGCAACATGTCCTGTCAGATGGACAGTGTCAGCAACATGTCCTGTCAGATGGACAGTGTCAGCAACATGTCCTGTCAGATGGACAGTGTAAGCAACATGTCCTGTCAGATGGACAGTGTAAGCAACATGTCCTGTCAGATGGACAGTGTAAGCAACATGTCCTGTCAGATAGACAGTGTAAGCAACATGTCCTGTCAGATGAACAGTGTAAGCAACATGTCCTGTCAGATGAACAGTGTAAGCAACATGGCCTGTCAGATGGACAGTGTAAGCAACATGTCCTGTCAGATAGACAGTGTAAGCAACATGTCCTGTCAGATGGACAGTGTAAGCAACATGTCCTGTCAGATGGACAGTGTAAGCAACATGTCCTGTCATATGGACAGTGTAAGCAACATGTCCTGTCAGATGGACAGTGTAAGCAACATGTCCTGTCAGATGGACAGTGTAAGCAACATGTCCTGTCAGATGGACAGTGTAAGCAACATGTCCTGTCATATAGACAGTGTAAGCAACATGTCCTGTCAGATGGACAGTGTAAGCAACATGTCCTGTCATATGGACAGTGTAAGCAACATGTCCTGTCAGATGGACAGTGTAACAAATTCTGTCAGAGGACCATGTCCTGTCAGATGGACAGTGTAAGCAACATGTCCTGTCAGATGGACAGTGTAAGCAACATGTCCTGTCAGATGGACAGTGTAAGCAACATGTCCTGTCAGATGGACAGTGTAAGCAACATGTCCTGTCAGATGAGACAGTGTAAGCAACATGTCCTGTCAGATGAACAGTGTAAGCAACATGTCCTGTCAGATGGACAGTGTAAGCAACATGTCCTGTCAGATAGACAGTGTAAGCAACATGTCCTGTCAGATGGACAGTGTAAGCAACATGTCCTGTCAGATGGACAGTGTAAGCAACATGTCCTGTCAGATGGACAGTGTAAGCAACATGTCCTGTCAGATAGACAGTGTAAGCAACATGTCCTGTCAGATGGACAGTGTAAGCAACATGTCCTGTCAGATGGACAGTGTAAGCAACATGTCCTGTCAGATGGACAGTGTAAGCAACATGTCCTGTCAGATAGACAGTGTAAGCAACATGTCCTGTCAGATGAACAGTGTAAGCAACATGTCCTGTCAGATGAACAGTGTAAGCAACATGGCCTGTCAGATGGACAGTGTAAGCAACATGTCCTGTCAGATAGACAGTGTAAGCAACATGTCCTGTCAGATGGACAGTGTAAGCAACATGTCCTGTCAGATGGACAGT
Organism: Ridgeia piscesae; assembly: GCA_025642075.2. Lineage (NCBI taxonomy): Eukaryota > Metazoa > Annelida > Polychaeta > Sabellida > Siboglinidae > Ridgeia > Ridgeia piscesae. The sequence continues at coordinate 152,513 of JAODUO010000805.1, read as the reverse complement.
GTAAGCAACATGTCCTGTCAGATGGACAGTGTAAGCAACATGTCCTGTCAGATGGACAGTGTAAGCAACATGTCCTGTCAGATGGACAGTGTAAGCAACATGTCCTGTCAGATGGACAGTGTAAGCAACATGTCCTGTCAGATGGACAGTGTAAGCAACATGTCCTGTCAGATGGACAGTGTAAGCAACATGTCCTGTCAGATGGACAGTGTAAGCAACATGTCCTGTCAGATGGACAGTGTAAGCAACATGTCCTGTCAGATAGACAGTGTAAGCAACATGTCCTGTCAGATGGACAGTGTAAGCAACATGTCCTGTCAGATGGACAGTGTAAGCAACATGTCCTGTCAGATGGACAGTGTAAGCAACATGTCCTGTCAGATAGACAGTGTAAGCAACATGTCCTGTCAGATGGAGTGTCAGCAACATGTCCTGTCAGATGGACAGTGTAAGCAACATGTCGTGTCAGATGGACAGTGTAAGCAACATGTCCTGTCAGATGGACAGCGTCAGCTACATGTCCTGTCAGATGGACAGTGTCAGCAACTCATTTAAATTATAGTCAAGTGACTCACCCGACTATAAATGAGAAACCACAGAGAATCAGCCAGAGAAAGCTGACTGGGCCGAACGTGGTGAGCACAAAGGCAATGCCCAATACAACCCAGCTCGTGCTCCGGGACCACAGCGCCATCTACAAGTGGAAACATGACTTACATCAATGATCAGTTCAATGGTGGATCTGTGACATCATATGTGACAACCACAGGATCCAGTAACAAATTCCAATAATGTTCCAAAATTAAATTGGTGCATTCTGTGACATTCATGTATAAAGTCAAGCCTGAACACACAATTCATTTAGTTATCACAATACTCTTGGCAATAATCTTTCAACGTAGGACACAATCTATAGTTTATTAAGCCTACAACAATTAATACGCTTATGCAGTGCGCAGCTATATCGCTAGATGGGATACAGACTCTTACAAGATGGTAGGAGGTGAGGTGTTTGCCCAAAACCTGGTGGCTGCGCAAGTCTAGAGGGTAAATGTCTACAGACTCGGGACTGCTCAATGGGGATAGGTAAATTGAGTCGAGCGTGGCTTATCATGGATAGGGTTCTAAGTTAGTGTAGAATCATTCGTTGTTCACTTGTTGAATAATGACTTAAATTAATTAAGACTGTCGTTGAAAACTAGACATGCAATGCAATTTAATGGAACGGTAGAAAGCAAATTGTACTTGTCTACAAACTGCCAGTATGCCTTCACACCACGCATTTAACAGTGAGAACAACCGAACTGAGTAACAATAGGAATACACACAGTCACGGCACATGAACTTGAAGCTGCTCAAGCTTCGGCCTTTGCCTCCTCTCCTGTCAGTTCAGGCTCTGCCCGGCAGATGCCGAACATTGACAGTCTGTCATACGTTGACCTACAAAGCCAGATGACATTAAATCAAACGGTACTAAACAACTCTGCTGATGCTTGAATTAATTCAGATGAAAAGACCTTTGCTGGAACGCGTCATTGAAATAAAAATTACAGAAACTCACTGGAATATCTATTTGTCAACAACCACTGTCGCCATCATGCATCATAAGCGGTCAATCAGCGACACTGTAACAAATCCCGACCGACGACGACCAATGATCTGCAAGGCGCCAGCCGATAGGCCGATTTGGTTCACGCCTTTTGCTACGCGGGTTAATCACATGTGCTTGTGTTTTCTTTCGTTCCCGAACCGTAGGAAAGGGCATTGCTATTGTTCAAGGAACCTGACGCCCGCCACAGATATGTGAATCGCCGACAACAACAGTAGGTAATTACTCTTCTAACTGCTAAACGCTACGGCGCTCGACCAACCTTGATTGCTTAGTATTTAAATTCAGCTTCAAAGTAAAGATCAAGCAAGCCAAGGCAGCGTTTGCCCGCCATCGGCTGCAAGTGCAATGCCTATATAGGCTAGACTAGTATAGCCATTGACAGTGAACTGAGTGATATTGATAGTGACACTATAGCTATTACCTAGGATACTCATCGTAGACCGCGTAGTGTAATGTGCACGGAACATGATATACACGTGTACTGACGTCACTCGATATCACTTGAAAAACAAATTATTAATTATAACTTTCGATTTGATTCATGAATAATGTCGCAATTTTCTCTGTACAAAATATAATTTTAAGCATTTTGTGGGTGCAAATAACGTGTGTTTGCATTAAATATTTCAACATAAGATCATATATATATATATATATATATATATATATATATATATATACATTGTAGATCATGCATGGCAGTTTATTCAAAAAGTTCACCGAGACGCATGGACGATTGATAAACCTAGTAGATTCACTTAATGTGTATTTATTAGACTGTTGTAGTTTTAACTTTATATAGGGCTTCTTGACCCTCAGGTAAGTTTTATATGGTAAATTCACAAATACACAAGTAAAACTTAAACTATAGAATCCAAGTCATAATATGGTTTCTCATCAATAATATATAAATCTTGAAAATTTCAGTAATGTTCCTGTATAATCTATTAAATTTCTTACAACTTCCCAGTCACATGCAATTTGGCTACTACAAGTGCTTGGTAAAACCACTCATCACTGAAGTAACAATAATAATATTAATGACTTTGTATGCACCAGTATCCTTGGAGATCAAGCTGAGTGGTTACATATCATTGAGTGTGGTTGTGTAACACAGAAACAATATCAAGCTCCCAAACATTTATAAAACCCTACAAAATATTGAATATAAAATCTAAGAAATAGGTTCTTCTTTCAAAGTAGAAACAACAGCCCTGAACACTGCTGAATCCTTAAACAAATTTGGCATTACATTTTTCAGTCAAAGTACTATTGAAACAATCCTAAACAAACAAAATGGATGTCATTGATAGGAAATGACATTATATACTTTGTGAGAGTCACATGGATGGACACATGGATGGACACTGGGTATATCTAGAATGATGTCACTGCTGACCATTGAGTGATCTGATTACGTGATGTCACTTCTTTGGCCTGATCAAATGTTATCTTCTTCCCCTTGCTCCCTTGTGGGATGGAGGCTGTGACTCTTTGTTGCCTCTTCTGCTTCCCTTATAAGTTCCTCCACACTCCCTTCTTACCTGCAGTGCTCATGGGTGTTCGTTCCAGCACTCACCAGCACTCCCCACGAGTCCCCAGTCCCCATGCAGGTCTCATTCCAAACCCACCGCCACCAGAGCCTCTGTCTTTCCCTTCTTCCTCTTCCACCCGTCTATCTGCCACACTCTTTCCAGTAGTCTCTCTTCACCCAGTCTGTGTACAGGCCCGGCACTGCTTCCGACAACTTTCATTTTTAAGTGTTTTTTTCATACCTACCTCCTCTCTTGACTTCTTCATCTTCCTTCTAATCTGTCCTCTCACTTTATTCTACATATTCTTCTGACCCAGTTGTTTTCTGTAATCTGTCTGCCTTGCTCCCGCCTCCTGCCTCTCTCCCTCCTGCCCCCCTCTCTCTCTCTCTCTCCTGCCTCTCTCCCTGCTGCCTCTCTCTTCTGCCTCTCTCCCTCCTGCCTCTCTCTCTCTCTCTCCCTCCTGCCTCTCTCCCTCCTGCCTCTCTCCCTCCTTCTACCTCTCTCTCCTCCTGCCTCTCTCTCCTCCTGCCTCTCCCTCCTCCTGCCTCTCTCCCTCCTCCTGCCTCTCTCCCTCTTCCAGCCTCTCTCCCTCCTCCTGCCTCTCTCCCTCCTGCCCCCCTCTCTCTCTCTCCTGCCTCTCTCCCTGCTGCCTCTCTCTCCTGCCTCTCTCCCTCCTTCTACCTCTCTCTACTCCTGCCTCTCTCTCCTCCTGCCTCTCCCTCCTCCTGCCTCTCTCCCTCTTCCAGCCTCTCTCCCTCCTCCTGCCTCTCTCCCTCCTCCTCCCTCTCTCTCTCCTGCCTCTCTCCCCTCCTGCCTCTCTCCCATGCTGCCTCTCTCTCCTGCCTCTCTCCCTCCTTCTACCTCTCTCTCCTCCTGCCTATCTCTCCTCCTGCTTCTCCCTCCTCCTGCCTCTCTCCCTCCTCCTGCCTCTCTCCCTCTTCCAGCTTACCTCCCTCCTCCTGCCTCTCTCCCTCCTGCCTCACTCCCTTCTCCAGCCTCTTTCTCTCCTCTTGCCTCCCTCCCCCATCCTGCCTATCTCCCTCCTCCTGCCTCTCTCCCTCCTCCAACCTCTCTCCCTCCTCCTGCCTCTCTCCCTCCTCTTGCCTCTCCCTCCTCCAACCTCTCTCCCTCCTCCTGCCTCTCTCCCTCCTCCTGCCTCTCTCCCTCCTCCTGCTTCTCTCCCTCCTCCTGCCTCTCTCCCTCCTCCTGCCTCTCTCCCTCCTCCAACCTCTCTCCCTCTTCCTGCCTCTCTCCCTCCTCCTGCCTCTCTCCCTCCTCCTGCCTCTCTCCCTCCTCCAACCTCTCTCTCTCCTCCTGCCTCTCTCCCTCCTCCTGCTTCTCCCTCCTCCAACCTCTCTCCCTCCTCCTGCCTCTCTCCTGCCTCCATCCCTCCTCCTGCCTCCCTCCCCCTGCCTCCCTCCCCCTCCTCTCTCCCTCCTCCTGCCTCCCTCCCTTCTCCCGCCAAACCACTCATTCTGTTTGTTCTTTCTATGTAGTTTTCTTCTCTGGTTCTGTCATTCTCCACCAGTGTCTCAGCTGTGACCTTCTCCGTCTGCTGTGTCCTTGATGTTTTCCTGCATTCTCCCACATACTTCGTTGTGCCTAAATGTTTGGTGACGAGAGGCCTCAAGGGATGTTGAACTTGACACTAACCTGTGACACGTCTTAAGCCATCAGCCAGTCTCAAACAGCTGCGTCAGATCACAAAAACTGAATGACGGCCTAAGCAGATATAACAAGGGAGATGCTCTCACAAACCGTCTGTTATGACTGCAGGATACCAGGTTCAGGTCAAGATTGTATCATAAACTTTCAATAGATGATAATAAAAATTTACATATTTGTTGTTTGTTTATAAAAACATTATTGTGATATATATATTATTAACAATATAACACAATCTTTTGACATGCACAATATATAGACCTATGAACTCTGATAGTGAGTGCCTTACATGTAATATTTTCCACACAAAATTGATCTAGTTACCTTTAGTTATATTTTGTATTTATCTTCATTTCCATCCCTTAATGGTTAAACATTGTATAAATTATACTAATTGCAGCAATACATTTTAATAAATAATGTTTTAATAACAGACTAATTATAGTAGACCTGTTACTATTAACCTATTAATATTAAAACATTGTTTTGTTATATAATTATTGGCCATTTACTGTTATTACTTCATCTTTTATTAATGACATTTATATTACCAACAAATATGAACATATATTATAATTATTATTACTAGTAACTGTAGCATAGCATCAGCATAATATCAATTCTATTTTATAATGTTTGATATTAATATATTAATTATTGTTATTAATGTATAATTCACATTGTTTTGTTATATAATTATTGGCCATTTACTGTTATTACTTCATCTTTTATTAATGACATTTATATTACCAACAAATATGAACATATATTATAATTATTATTACTAGTAACTGTAGCATAGCATCAGCATAATATCAATTCTATTTTATAATGTTTGATATTAATATATTAATTATTGTTATTAATGTATAATTCACATTATTTAGTGTTATTAATAATGTTAAAATATGATGGCCATATTGTATCGCTGCTACTACAATTACCACCGGTGAGGGCCATTAGTGAGCCGGGAGTCTGACGGAGGAAATGAGACATTGGCAGTTGTTGGGCGGAGATATTAAAAATGATCTAATGCGCGGCTTTGTGGCCTCCTCTGGGCATTACCTGAACCTGCTGTGATTGTATCAAACGACTCTGATTGCAGCTTACAGGAGGCTGACCATGGAGTCTGGCCTGGACATCACTGTGCATAGTTAATGCTGCATTAACACTGACCACACACACATACACATATACACAACACTCTGGCCACTGACCAGTACTGACCATTGGCTACTGCATGGATGACCATCTGTGGAGCCCAAGGGAGCATGGTGTCTGAGTGGGTGGCGTGTCTCGACAAAAGGTGGGTTTACGTGTCGTGTATGTTGTCTGTTATCTGCGCATGTGTTTGATCCGTTTGTGTGTGTCGTTTCGTGGTTTGATTGTAGCTGTTTTCAGCGAATCAGAAGATTATAACTTATATTTTGTAACATATAAGACCACTACAGTTTTACAGATAGTAGCACAAACACATTTGTTTATATAATTATACTTGGTGATCTCATTTCCACAACTTCATCTAGCCGTAAAACTGCACATATTTTTGGACTTTGCCATGCGTCGGTGTAGTGATATGATAATGAACACATACTGTGAAAGCGGACAATGGCCTCGTGCCCACCGAATAATAATAATAATAGCAACTTTTATAGCGCCGTTATCCGCCACATGGTGGCGCTCATGGCACTTTTACATTATTCTGTTCATCAGGCACACATCAAACATCACTGATTTTGCTGAATTTTTTATTTTAATGAATAATGTTACTGTTATATAAACATGTGGGCCTGTAGCTTGAACTACGTGATAGTTATGCATCTTGGTGTGACTTTTTCTACATATGGCAAAGAAAAGTCTCTTTTGCACTGTGAGATTTATCAATACCACAGACCTAGCTGAAAAATCAGAAGATAGTTGACGAATAACACACCTGTTTTCACACCTGATAAAGTACATAAAAATAATTAATCAAGGTTTGCATTCCACTGGTAACCTCATAAATACCTGTCTCATCTGACGGTTACCTGAGATGTCATCATGGAGGGACACGGGCTGGCTAATGCTGGTCATTACCAGGTAATCGATCACGAGCAGAGTAGGGTTTCTGTCAATGTAGCCTAGATCAACTCAGAGCGCAGTATTTCAATAAAAATCTGTGAATGGATCCGAAATAAATACATTACACAACACCTACGCAAATATCAGCAAAACTAGAAAGCACATGTAGAAAATAACAGATAAATATTGCACTGTGGTTTTTTCTGTCACATTCAATAGGGTTTTAATGTGTGAGATTATTATAGATCCATATGAGATTTATTTGAATATGCATATGTCTCACCTTGACAAACTCCTGTCCTGCGAGTTATCAGTTTGAATACATTTACACGGAAAAGCGTTTTTTGCTGGTTTCTGCCAATTAGGCCGCAAAGAGCTGTTTCTGCAACTGCAAGGATGTTTTTTTTCTGTGTTTTGCATCTTGCCTTGCGGCCTGTGGACATGTCTGTGTGAGGCGGTCAGTGTCTGCGAGTGTGGATGGCCAGTTGGATAGAACAGTAGTAGTCGTCACATGATGCAGCAGTAGTAGTTGTCATGTGATGCAGCAGTAGTAGTTGTCATGTGATGTCACATGACGCAGGAGCAGTGAAAGAGTACTTGTGGATTGGGTGAGGATAATATGGTTCACAAAGGGGATTACAAAACAGAAGACATTATCTTCTGCATGTGAATGTAATGCTGATGTTGTGAACAGTTTGGACATTAACAGATCTCGCAAGAGCTGGTTGGAATTATGAGTGATCACAACACTCTTGGTGGCATGGCTGTTCGCTTTGGGTGACCTGACAGTTTGTCAAAATTATATTTATACTACAGAGGTAGTTAAACAATATATAGCAACATAGCTTGTCATTATTTTAGTTCACGCATTGTGAAGTTTTGGAGTTGTAGTTTTATGTAGTAAATGACGTGTCCACCAGCTGGGTCAGTTGTCTTACGCCACAAGCCCCAGCAGCTGAGTCTTTGACACACTCCCCGGGTTGACTGCTGACATTGCAGTGGTAATTAGTCTGGGCTAAGCCTGGGGGGACATTCTCATTGATTTCTGCCTAGAAATCTCCATCTACCAGGGAACTGAGCTATTAGTACAGCGTGGGTCATCTCAAAGCCTTCGATCCAGCCCAGGAAGCTTACGCATGAGAAAACTATTCCCATAAAGCCCCGAGCCAAGTTCTACTAAGCGTCCCATCTGTCTTGTGTGCTTTTAGAAACTCCTACGACATTTTACTTCACACAGCAACGTGAACTTGGCTCTATGCCAGAGCCCAGAGGCACTCATGTTTTGAAAAGGTTCCCACAACGCTAGCAGAAAGTGTCAGAATTCATAAGACCATGCAAGGCTGAGACTGTTCGAAGATTTCCATTACTGCAGTGTACTAAAAAACAAAAAAACAGCATACATATGGAAAATGTAGGTATTTCAGAATTGACCCATGATACTGGTGCATAAAAGATTCGTGTTCTTGAGGATTCATATTCAACTGAGTCAACTGAACCGACACACTGGTGACCTTTCTGCACTGCCTACTTCTATACGCATACATATTTCTTGCAAGTTACTTTACACCCGTCAGTTTGCTTTTTAGAATAAGTAAAAAGAGTAACATTTATACTAAAATGCATAATTATTATCATTGTTGAAATTGTATAGTTTTAAATAACTATTGTCATTAATTGTAAATATCATTATTTCATGTGAACATATATATATATATATATATTATATATATATATATATATATATATATATAATATATATTATATATACATATATATATTTTTTTATATATATATATATATATCATATATATATATTTATATTTATATACCTACTTATATCATTCATTTTTCCAGCCGAGTAAAAGTGTGCCATTTATCCTGCTATATAACTATCTAAATCACCTACCAGGAAAAATGGCACACTTACTCAGCTGGAATAATGAATGATTCTGTCCTGTCAATTTAATAAATTGCAATACTAAGGGACAGTTTCCACTGTCATGATTGAGTCTGATAGTCTGAGTCGACCATATATTAATGACACAACCCGTATGTTGTTGTTAGCAAGTTGCAAGAGAAATTAATGGGAACTGTAATGTATCGTGATGTATCGTAATGTAACGTAATGTATCGTAACGTGCCATGTCAGTTCACAGAATATGGCGTGTAATTTACAGCGTAGTACCCAGTCTTGTCATTCAAGACAGACACATCTCGGTGAGTCCAGGAATTTATATGTTTGTAATGACAAAATAATGAGTAATGTGTTAAACAAGAAAGTAGGCTGAAGGGTTAATAAAGTTAAGATAATTTTAATCAGATAAAATATCTTTTGAATTAAAACATTTATTGTTGTACCAGTTATTATGTTTAAAGGTTACAGGAAAAGGTGTGTGGGAAAGTTGTAATAACTGTGATGTTATAATCTTTGGACATTATCTTTAACATCCATGCATGAGTGATACAACACTATATCAGTTTTGGAGAGGTCAAATGTAAACATTTAATCTCATATTGTAAATTGATGAATTTAAGGAAAAAAATTCTGATGAGTGCTGGCTTTTGAACACAAAGTGTAGCCCATGGCTGATGTATGTAGGTGGAGGGCTGATATATGTAGGTGGAGGGCTGATGTATGTAGGTGGAGGGCTGACGTATGTAGGTGGAGGGCTGATGTATATAGGTGGAGGGCTGATGTATGTAAGTGGAGGGCTGACGTATGTAGGTGGAGGGCTGATGTATGTAGGTGGAGGGCTGATATATGTAGGTGGAGGGCTGATGTATGTAGGTGGAGGGCTGATATATGTAGGTGGAGGGCTGATGTATGTAGGTGGAGGGCTGATGTATGTAGGTGGAGGGCCGATGTATGTAGGTGGAGGGCTGATGTGTGTAGGTGGAGGGCTGATGTGTGTAGGTGGAGGGCTGATATATGTAGGTGGAGAGCTGATGTATGTAGGTGAAGGGTTGATCGTATGTAGGTGGAGGGCCGATGTATGTAGGTATGTAGGTGGCGCCACATCTATTGCCAGTCAGACCATTTTCACAGTCAGGTGCCCATTACTGCTGCAAAAACATCTTATATAATCTGGATTATGTGTTATGTGAGATTTCTTAAGAGCATTTCCCCATCGATGACATTG